>OX578147.1:129332321-129642321 GCA_951213105.1 Amaurobius ferox
TAATTCCAGACTGGCGGGATTTACCCGCTAGAGGTCATTAAATGTATAGTAACCAGTTATTGTAGCAATCAGTATTTTAGCAAAATCTGTGAAAAAGCCCCTCCCCCGCCCCCTCTCAAGGGAATCCAATGTACAGCTTGTACAACATGCCCTCTGTCATCTCAAATGCACATTTTAATGCCATATAGAATATGACCACACAATTTGCTAAGCAATTCAGTGTGTCACCTAGTTACAATCTCAGATGATTCGACATTTTGATAGGTATTTATTGCCTTCCATGAGAAATGCCTTCATTTTATGCATTTCTGAAGTCGATTCCAAGTAATTGCATAATCGTCTGCAACTTTGTAACTGGCATTTATTGTCCATTTTTGTTGGCGAGTTCACTATTGAAACTTTCTAAATTGTCCGCTAGGGGCGCTAAAATTCCTTTTATCCGATCCGGTATGGTCACTCACTATAGATAGACCTAACATGCACACTCGTGGACTTTTCTTTGTTGGGGAGCTTAATTTTCCAAGAAGCGTTTCATGGGTTGGGACAGCCCAGTGGTTAGAGGGCAGAAATTGCACTCGGGTGTCCTGAGTTCGATTCGATGAATCATTTTCGTACATTGAAAGAATCCTAACAAATTTCCTTTGTTTTAATTTGTTAGAGCGGTATAATGCCCACAGACCAGACACCGGCGGACAGTTCGCACCATCTCCAAAGATATCACTTAAAATATTGTCGATTCGTATTCAGAGCTCCTTGTTCAAAGTAAATCCGTCAAAATATGAGAGTTAGATCTTTAAGCCCCTTCATAAGACTTTCCTTTTACATTCTAATATGTATTGTAGTAAAGCAAAGAGCAATAATTTTTCTATTCAACAATGAAAGAAAATACAAATTTAGATCTATAAAATAATTATTTAACGTGTTTCCGTCTTTACAGAATCTCCTTAGGCATCCCTGTGATCTTGGAAACCGAATATTACACCAGGCATACTTACTACTAGACAGAGCCTAACGGAGCCAGAATTTCGATTTTGCTCACGGTATGGACAAAATGGGGAGTGGGTGTAACTTTCCAAAGCTCCCTCCACATACATCGGGTACATGAAAAGCTGAAACTCTACCACGGGGTAGAACCAAATTGGTTCAATTTTAAACGTTCTTGAAACATTACTCCCCCCCCCTCACACACACCGGGTACATAAAAGGATAAAACTCTTCCACGGGGCAGAGCCTAATTGTCCCACTTTTCAATTTTCTCGCAGCGTGGTCAAAATGGGGAAAGGAAGACCGGAATTTTCTTAAAACTTTCCTGAAACACTACACCCCCACTCACACACACCGGGTACGTAAAAGGGTTGTTGTTGATGACACCCAGACCGTCCGACCTACCAGAAAAGTGTAAAGTAACAGTTTGGACGGCCGGGAAGTGCCCCACAATTTAGACCGGAACCCAGTGGGGAAGCCATCCACAGGGACCGTACCCTCCTTCCCCTACCACCAACCTCTCGGAGGGACTTACGGACCCACATCTTTAACGTGATCGTACTCTGCATGAACACGGCGGCAGTTGTGACAGCGTGCAAATCCAGCGCGCAAACCACGGGCTACCACGCCCGAAATGCGCCAACAGCACGCGGTGTTCCCAGGTGGTCACCCACCCGTACATAAAAGGGTGAAACTCTTCCACGGGGCAGAATCTAATTGGCTCAATTTTTAATTTTCTCGCAGCGTGGTCAGAATGGGGGGAACGAAAGAGGCTAAGTTTCTTAAAACTTTCCTGTGAAACACTCCCACCACTCACCACCACACACACCAGGGACATAAAAGGCGGAAACTCTATAACAGGCCAGAACTTAACCGGTCCAATTTTTAATTTTAATGACTTATTTTCGAAGCAAAACATCATTAATTGTTAAACAAAATAAAACTTATTAAAAGAAGCTGCAATTTAATGTTTTAATACAGTTCGTTTCCCCGTCTTTGAAAGATTTTAAAAGTTAGTATCAACATGCTTACTTTTTCTTGGAAGTTTCTTTCTTGCCAATGTTTCAGATCGGACGGCGACTCACAACTGATACGTTCAGTATTTTGTGTGGGAGATTTTATATGAGTTATTATCTGGCTTTTATCAAGTCTGTTAAACAGGATGTGATGACCTGTAAGATTTTACGACCCGGCGTTGATGTGATGTTATTTTTGTCAAGTGAAAGTGAAAATGAAACTAAGCTAGTTTTAGTAATCTATCGCATCTTGTGAGCGCGATATTAGTAAATAAGTTTTCTTGAACTTCTATTTAACAATCATTTTTTTATAGAAATTTTAATTCATTAGATAGGGCTGAACTCTTGGGAGTTGCACAATGGTAGACTCTGAAATATATATCATTATCACAGCTCACTGTGCCTAGTGGCACATAAGGCCTTCAGCTTGCATCGTCACCCTGGTCGATCCTGTGCTGCAGTCCTTGCTTCAGGCCAGCTCGCCCACTCCATCAGATTTCTCTCTTGTTCTATTAGTGTCCTCCAAGTCAGCTTGGCTCGACCTCGAGATCTCTTTCCCTCGGGCATCCAAGAAAGTGCCACAGCAAGGATGTCATGCTGTGGCATTGTTAAGACATGTCCAGTACATTTCAATCTACCGTTTTTACTTTCCCTGCAACACATGGTAATGTATAGGGAAAGTATTGGAATCATATCGAAAATCACAACTCGAGTTTTCGATGGATCTACACGTGTCGAAACCTCTAGAATACGAAAAAGCTATTTTTAGCGTGACGTCTGTGTGTGTGTGTGTGTGTGTGTGTGTTTGTCTGTGTGTTTGTCTGTGTGTGTGTGTGTGTGTGTGTGTGTGTGTGTGTGTGTGTCTGTCTGTATGTGTGTCTTTCTGTCTATGCAATGTGTGTATCCACTCTAACCAAAATACTTCTGGACCGAATTTCATAAAATTTGGTATTTAAATCACTTGGGTGAGTCCCTGGTGCTGATTAGTTTTTGGTAGGATTCGTAAAAACAGAACCTGCCTTTTTTTACATAATGGCCCTTAAAAACTTCATGTATCCACTCTAACTAAAATACTCATTGACCAAATTTCACAAAATTGGTAGATAAGTTACTTGTGGGATACTCTGGTGTTGATTAGATTTTGGTACAATTCGGAAAAGAACAACCTGCTTTTTTTTACGAAATGGTCCGCAAAAATCGTCAAAATCTAGGGGAAAAAAATACTACGTTTGCTCAAATGTAGCAATTAATTTCTTGTTTTATACGCAATTTTTGACGAGGAAAAGAATGTAACATATTCCATTATGCTTTAGGATTAACCATTCTCAAGATATTTGAGATTTTTTGCATTTTTGTTACGCCGATTTCGGAAAAATGTCCAATTACCAAATAAAAACAAAAATTGAATTAAAAATGCAAATTGAGTATTATTTGGTGCAATTAAACTCAATCTAACGAATTATTAAAAAAATAAAGGAAACATGAATTTGAGTCTGCGGGGAAAGTCATGTGTTGCCCACACATCAGATTTTTTACTTTTCCTGCAATACATGGTAATGTATAGGGAAAGTATTGGAATTATGCCGAAAATCGCAACTTGAGTTTTCGACTGATCTACACGTTTCGAGACTAGAATAAAAAAAAAACTATTTTTAGCGTGACGTATGTGTATGTGTCCGTCTGTCTGTCTGTGTGTATGTCTGTCTATCTGTCTGTCTCTCTGTCTGTGTGTCTGGCTATCTGTCTGTGCAATGTATGTATCCACTCTAACTCAAAAACTAATAGACAAAATTTCATAAAATTTAGTAAGTCACTTATGTTTGACCCAGGTGCTGATTAGTTTTTAATACGATGCGGGAAGAAACAATGTGCTTTTTTTACGAAATGGCCCGAAAAGTTGCCCTTATCCACTCTAACTGAAAAACTAGTTGAACAAATTTTACAAACTTTGGTAGATAAGTCACTTGTGGGTTACCCTGGTGCTGTTTAGATTTTAATACGTTTCGAAAAAGAAAAACCTGCATTTTTTTACGAAATGGCCCGCAAAAGTTGTATATAGCCACTCTAACTCAACTATTCCACTAAATTTCATAAAATTTGGTAGAGAAGTCACTTGTGGGCGACCCTGGTGCTGATTTGATTTTGATACGATTCGGGATAAATAAATCTGCTTTTATTGCGAAATGGCCCGCAAAAATTGTATGTATCCACTCTAGCTGACAAACTTATTAATCAAATTACACATAATTTGGTATATAAGTCGATAGTGGGATACTGTGATGCTGGTTAGATTTCGATACGATTCGGAAAAAAAGAATGTGCCTTTTTTTTTGCGAAATGTCCCGCAAATCTAATATATTTGATCTAAAATAAAATACTACATGTGTAAGACAGTGAAACTCAAAAATAAATGATTTCAGAGTTGATGAGATATGTTAATTAATTACTTGTTCTACATGTAAAATTTGACAACTAAGCGAATAATTCTGAACCTATGACTGTAGGATAAAGCGTTCTCAAGATGTTATAGTTTTTGGAATTTTAATGATCTGAAGAATTTAAAGCGAATTAAATTGCCAAACGAAACGAAGATGCAATAAAAAATGGAATTGGATATAATATCTGAAAATTACCCATATTATTTTCTGCAGTTAAACTCAATTTAATGCATAATGAAATAAAAAATTACAAAATGAATTTGAAACTACAGTGAAAGTCATATGCTGCACACATCAGATTTTAACTTTCCCTGCAATACATTGTAATGTATAGAAAAAGTATTGGAATCATATCGAAAATCACAACTCGAGTTTTCGACGGATCTACACGTTTTGGGACCTCTAGAATACGAAAAAACTATTTTTAGCGTGACATCTGTGTGTGTGTGTGTGTCTGTCTGTGTGTCTGTCTGTCTGTCTGTGCAATGTATGTATCCACTCTAACTGAAAAACTAATGGACCGAATTTCATAAAATTTGGTATGTAAATCACTTGGGTAAGACCCTGGTGCTGATTAGTTTTTGGTAGGGTTCGTAAAAACAGAACCCACCTCTTTTTACGAAATGGCCCGCAAAAATTTCATGTATCCACCCTAGCTAAAATACTAATCGCCCACATTTCACAAAATTTGGTAGATAAGTTACTTGTGGGACACTCTGGTTCTGTTTAGATTTTGGTACTATTCGGAAAAGAACAACCTGCCTTTTTTTACGAAATTGCCCGCAAAAATTGCATAAATAATAAATACTACGTATGCTGAAATGTATCAATTAAATTCTTGTTTTATACGCAATTTTTGACGAGGAAAAGAATATAACACATTCCTTTATACTTTAGGACTAACCGTTCTCAAGATATTTGAGATTTCTTGCATTTTTGTTACGCCGCTATCGGAAAAATATCCAATTACCAAACAAAAAATTGAATTAAGAATGCAAATTTAGTGTTTTTTTGTGCAATTAAACTCAATCTAATGAATTACCAAAGAAATAAATAAAATATAAATTTGAGTCTGCAGGGAAAGTCATGTGCTGCCCACATCAGATTTTTTACTTTCCCTGCAATACATGGTAATATATAGGGAAAGTACTGGAATCATACCGAAAATCACAATTCGAGTTTTCGACGGATCTACACGTTTTGGGACCTCTAGAATAAGAAAAAACTATTTTTAGCGTGACGTCTGTATGTGTGTCTGTCTGTGCAATGTATGTATCCACTCTAGCTCAAGAACTAATGGACCAAATTTCATAAAAATTTGGTACATAAGTCACTTGTGCGTGACACTGGTGCTGATTAGTTTGGGGTACGATTCGGGATAAAAAACCAGACTTTTTTTTTTTTTGCGAAATGGCCCACAAAAATTGCCTGTGTCCACTCTAGCTAAGAAACTAATAGATGAAATTTTACAAAATTTGGTAGATAAGTAGCTTGTGGGTTAGCCTGGTGCTGATTGGATTTCGGTGCAATTCGGAAAAAAATAAACTGCTCTTTTTTTGGGACGTGTTCTGCAAAAATTGCCAATATCTAAACTAAAACACTACGTGTGCTTAAATAATCAATTAAATACTTGTTTTATACGTAATTTTTAACGATAAAAAGAGCAAGACCAACCAGTTTTCGACGGGAGAGTACGTTTCAAGAATCCCTGAACACGAATCAGACGTTTCTGAGATGATGTCTGTGTGTGTGGGTGTGTGGAGACGATAACTGACGAACGAATGGACCGATTCGAACGAAATCTGGTACAAAACATACAATCTATGGACACTGGAAGCCTATTGTTTTAAAACACAATCGAATGTTCAGAACTCCCCTTAATTTTCGAGTGAAATTTTGAAAAAATCAAAACCTTTAATAAAGTTACGCAAATAGATATTTCTTATGTATTTTTTCCTCAGCTTGACATAAACTTTAGAACGCTACCACGAACCGTTCTCGAGATAATGCACATTTTCCAAATGAATTTAACAAAAAACTCCTAAATTAAAAAATATATTAACTGTTGAGAAATATGTTCACTTTTTCTATATAACATCATGCGAAAAATTTGATGACAGCATTCTCGTGGATCTAGCTCGTTCCATTCATGAAAAAAGATACTTTGAGTAATACTTTGAGTATTACTGCATTTAAACGTCAATAGTCATTTACCTGCCATAAAAATAACATATTTCTTCGCCCGTAGAACTTGGAGATATTTTGGCGACGAGTTTGGTGGATTGTCGGCAACTCGTTGAATTTCTTTAATATTGGCATATAAACGAAAATCTAGCCAAATGGATAAAAATGACGCTATATCAATGAAAATGACAATTCATTGACGAAAATTCAATATCTTATGAAGAATATAAGTATCTCCTATAAGAATAGCCTATTTTTTTTACTGTAAAACTAGTAAATTCATTGCATTATATAAGGAAAGTCATGTGCTGCCCACATCAGATTTTTTATTGGGTATTTGGACATACTTTCAAAGGTAATGTGGTAAAAAGGTGAAAATTATCAAAAGTTTTAAATATCTGAGCAAATAATGGGTTTAACCTTCTGCTTACCAGTGGGACAGACTCCTTCCCAAACAAAGAACCTCTCAAAAAGACAGGTTTTTAATAGTCCCTATCTCAAACAGTTCGACCCCCCTTTGCAGACATTGGCGTCCTTAGACCCCAATGCCTGCAATTTTTGAGAGGTTCTTTGTTTGGGATGGACGCTGTCCCACCCGTAAGTAAAACGTTAAATAATGGTTCAAAAGGTATAAATATCTCAAAAACAGTAAGTTCTTAAACAGAAAGGTCTTATTCTTATCTTATTCTGATCGTCTTCAAAAGTTACATTCAAAACAAACATTTGGTTAATACATTTCAGTACAGGTTGCATTTTATTTTAGATTTTGACGATTTCCCCAGGGTATTTTGTAAAAAAAAACAGGGTCTTTCTTTTCTAATCGTACCAAAATCGAATCAGCAATAGGGTAACCCACTGGTAACTTATCTATCACATTTTGTGAAATTATGTTTGTTTTTCAGCTAGAGGAGGTACATATATTGCACACACAGACGTCACGCTAAAAAGAGTTTCTTTTAGTTCTAGAGAGCTCGATCTGCCAAAAACTCGAGTTGCGATTTTCTACACAGTTTCATTACTTTATACATTACCATGTATTGTAGGGAAAGCTAAAAGTAAAGTTTTCTTAGCTGCAAGTAAAACAAACTCAGTTAAAACAGTAGTAGTTAAAGTAATATTTTCTACAAAATTTAATGCAAAGCAAAACTTTTAATACAAAATAAATGTCATAAAATATCCTCCACTGTAAAAGCACAAAGTTTTTCTTCAGTGTAAAAGCACAAAATAAATATTCTGATTTTTCTTCCTGGGCAGATATAACAGATGATGCAGGCAATTAATTCAGTGGTAAGTAGTCGAGGTAACCTTGAATGAAAAAAAAATGCATTATAAGATTACAAATACTGTTTGTTAGCTTTTTTTGCACAGATGAAATGATAACATGGTTGCTTTACCAAGATTTTCAGAATTCAATATTTTGACAGAAATGTAAGTTCTAATGCTTCTTAAAGATGCGTTCACGCCAACTATCGAAAATATAAAAAGAATAGACGCGAAATCCATATCGGTATTGCCGCTTTATTTGGCAACTCTTAAAGTCTTCAGTTCCTCAAAATTTAAAAAAAAAACTGAAATATCTCGAGAACGGTTCATCTTAGTGTCATGGGGTCAGTCTTGTGGCTGCTCTTCATTGTGTCACTCACGGGCTACGAAAGACAACTCCAACTCCGCTTATTCCTTGGTCTCAGAGAATTCTTCTAGCTCGACGTTCATAATATGGGTGTACGATGCTCTAGGTTCCGAGTTCGAACCTATCCCCTACCATAGGGGATCTGCCGCAGTAAACAGTTGCGACACTAGACGAAAAACGAGCACGCAACTATCTCGCCAACGATCTAACATCTCTCACTAGATGGCAGCACTACAGATGACGCACCCTTTCATCGCCCCTCTCTCTCCTGGTTGATTACGACTGACGTCACGACGCCACACGATAAGGCACGATAGGCCTCCCAGCTATTCAGCTCCCAACTGAATTTCAGCTTGGGGACGCGTTGGCGGTTTTTCGGCTGGTCACCTCCTTCCTGTAATTCGATAGAGCTTCCCGCCCGTAGATATCTTATCTACGTTCTCACCAGGAAGGGGATTGTGTGGCGGGACTGCATTACGTTACTCACTGCTACGAAAAACACCTCCGATTATTCCCTCGGCCTCGAAGAATTCTTTTGGGCCTGATGGCATAGCACGGGATCAGCAGTATAAAGGTTTCGAGTTCAAACCTATCCCCCACCATCAGGGATCTGCGTCCTCACATTGTTTTAATCGATTTCTTGTCAAAAATAAAAAAAAACTGTTTTGTATGTTTTTACCCATATTTTTAGTGTATGGATGCATTACGGAGGAACTACTTTTTTTAAAACTTAGTGAATACAAACGACTTTTAAAATAGAGTCACTACATAACTACTTTTAAACGAAATACGTAAAGACGAATTTTACCACAGCTTCAATTTTTACCGAAAGTTGAGGATATGGGTATACTGTAGTAATTAAGCATACATATTCTGAATAATTAAAATTTACTGATCAATTTACCAATCTTAAAGCTTTTACCCACGTCTGAAAACAGTAAAATAAAATAAAAGTATAAACTTTCATGAGTGCCCTTCATCAGTGGCGGCCACTGATAAAGGACATTGTGATGCTCGAAAGCGTTTTGGTCGTGTAATTTTTGTACGTCGAGGCAAGGAGATTTTATTAAAGGATTTAATAACCGATTTTTGGTTGTCTTGGATTTTAAAATTTAATTAAAGTTGACGTGCATCCATTTTATTTATTAAAAGTATAAAATAAAATAAAAGTAAAAACTATTTATTTAAAAACATTTTTGTTCATTTTAAGTAGAATTTGCATCTCAAAATGGCAATCAGATAAGCAGGATCTTTTGGGAAATAACACATCTGAATATATCCATATAAAAAATAAAATTAATGAGGCAATGCCCTTCTTAACCCTGCAGCCATTCATCGTACATCGTTGCGTAAAACACTAAATTTCATACAAATGAAGAAAAAGTGATCACATGATATGTAGAATAACATCTTGTTTGTTTACTGAAGTAACATTAAAAGTAGCATCAAAACTCGATACAAACTAGTGATTTATTGTATCGCGCTACTAGCTACACTGCTTATTTTTAAAAGTACCGCGTTATACTACAAACTACGAAAAAAGTAGTCACTACTGCAGTTTCGCTAATTGTAGCGCGCTACTTCCGAACACTGCTTTAGAGCACTCGAAGCACACGTGGTTTTCACGCATAATGGGCCACGCGTGCCGTTTCTTGCCCACAAGCCCCCTAACTCCTCTTAGAATTTTAAAATTCTAAAGAAGTATAGAGAGTGATTTCGACATCCATGATTCCTTGGTGGACCCACGGATAACTTCAGAATCAGCAAGTTTTCTGGAAGGAACTTTCAAACTGGTGCAAATGCTTTCAGAGCTAAATGTTTCCAAAAATTAAAGATAATTAATGCTTTTAAATGCTTTCAAAAACTAAAGATATTTCCCAAAACTAATTTGCTTTCTCCCTATTGGCTACTTAAATTTCGTTCAAACCTTTAACTTATTAACTCTGTTTAATTTTGCATTTAAATTTGATTATTGTCTATTCAAAATTTTACCGCCATCGCGTGTAATGGATTTGCTAAGTTTAATTCTGTAAATTATTTCTATAGTAACTTTAATTTGTTAAAAAATTGGCGATCAGTATTTCTAGGGGCATTAAAGTACAAAAATCTTACTTGGCCGAGAGACTTTTCGGGATGGTTTAGAACAACATCCCCAATCTCCATCATCATTCAAACAACAACTCAAGTGCCTGGGACATTGCCTAAAGCCTCCCGGACACGACTTGACGAGCATCTTGCTGATGTCCTCGTACTGCAAATCCATCATGTTGGCTGATGGCACCTGACCTACCAAGCTAAAAGTTTTCAGGCAACGACGATGCATCAAATCACACCTGAAAAGATAGAGGTTATCTTAAAATCTTCTCCGATTGGATTAGTGGCTTTTAATGACACAAATATCTAACCATCACATTGATCTATAACGATAATTCACTTCACTTCAATTCGCAAATAGGATCCTTTCGACTGAAAGTAAACTCACTCACAAACACATACTTTTAATATGACTAGCTGAATACAGTTTTCCTTTTAATTTAACTAGCTGAATACAGTTTTCCTTTTAATTTGACGAGCTGAATACAGTTTTTCGTTTAATTTCTCCAGGCATTCAAGTCTCAGGGCCTTGCAATTGCATCCTGTTCTAACAACGCCTTCGGTCTGAAATACGAACCTTTTATCTCACTTGGATGGGCTAAATACAAACGGATTGAGTGTTGTCTTTTAGTATATAGACAGTTGTTTCGAGGGCGGTTAGAGCCCTCTTATTCAGGTCAGTATGCGCTCTTGACAAAATTAGTATGCGCTCTTAATAACTGCTAAGAGCAAACTGCGACTTGGCAAGTGAAAAGAAATTCGAATGTGGCAAGAATACCCAAATCGACCTGTAAAACCGAATCCAGTCATAAACATATCAACACAGGCCGATAAAGGGTCGCCCTCGCATATGGAGACGAGTGAAACTGGAGTGAAAGACAGCATTGAAATGAGATTAAAACAAAACGAAAAAATCTGATGTGGGCAGCATATGACTTTCCCTGCGTACTTCTATTCGCATTCTTTTTATTTCTTCAATAATTTATTAAACTGAGTTTAATTTCCCAGAATAACACCTATAATTATTTAAAATGACGCTGAATTTGCACTTTTAATTCAATTTTCGTTCTCATTTGGTAACTGAACTTATTAGCAAAGGTGACGTAGCGAAAATGCGAAAAAGGCAAAATATCTCGAGAACGGCGGGTCCTAGTGTAATGGGGTAGGACTACTTCTTTTTATCGTTAAAAGTTACGTATAAGCAAGTAGTTAATTGATATATTTGAGCATACGTAGTTTTTTATTTTAGATTTTGACGATTTTTGTTGACCATTTCACAAAAAAAGCAAGTTATTTTTTCGAATTGTACCAAAATCTAATCAGCACCAGGGTAATGCACAAGTGACTTATTTACCACATTTTGTAAAATTTGATGTAGTATTAGTTTTTCAGCTAAAGTGGATACAAGGAATTTTTGTGAGCCATTTCACAAAAAAATGCGGGGGGCCATTTTTTGTGAGCCATTTAAAATAAAAAGGCGGGGGGCGCGGTAGCCCATTGGTTAGCGCGCTGGAGTTGCACTCGGTAGGCCCGGGTTCGATTCCAGCCGCTGCCAAAACTGCCGCCGTGTTCACGTGGAGTACGATCACGTTAAACATGTAAGTCCTTCCGTGAGGTTGGTGGTAGGAGAAGGAGGGTACGGTCCCTGTGGATGCCTCCCCCACTGGGTTCCGATATAAATTGGGTGGCACTTTCCGGCCGTCCAAACTGTTACCTTACACCTTTCTGGTAGGTCGGACGGTCTGGGTCTCAACAACAACAAAAAAAGGCGGCTTCGTTTATCTCGAATCGTACCCAAAACTAATCAGCACCGGGGTCGCCCACAAGCGACTTATCTACCAAATGTTATGAAATTTGGTTCATTAGTTTTTGAGTTAGATATAGATTTTGAGTTAGATATAGATTTGAGTTAGATATCTACATTTCACAGATAGACAGACTGACTGACTGACAGACACACACATACAAACGTCACACTGAAAATAGTATTTTCGTATTCTAGAGGTCTCAAAACGCGTAGATCCGTCGAAAACTCGATTTTTTGCGATTTTCGGTATGAACCCAATACTTTCCCTATACATTACCATGTATTGCAGGGAAAGTAAGAACTTCCAAATAAGAAATAAATAGAAACGCCAGCACAGAAGGACTTCCTTATAAGGGGTTACTCCATTCAGGTACTAGATGAAATGCTTTTGTATAAGAAGCAAATTAAATTTAAAAGCTATTTTAGGTAAAATTAAAAATGAATAGTATCTAAGTATCAAAGTATCAAATTAGTAGTATTCTAAGTATTAAAGTATCAAATTAAAGTATCAAAGTATTAAATTAAAAGTATTAAATACAAATGTGCACTCGATTTTGGTAAATCACCGTATTTCAACCAATCACATGTTGAAAATTGTGGGTACAATGACAAAAGCAATTATATAAACCGTCAGGACAACAGTGATCTCCATCCGTACAACAAATAGCATTGGGAAATGGGCAGCATTTGTCTTTTCCACACGCAGTTGTTCCACTGGGACATGCAGTAATCGAATTCCGAACACGGATCGCTTTGCCTAATACCATGACTGGCTTCTTTTTTTTAGTCTTTATGCCCATGCATAAACAGGGTAAAGAGATGCAAGTCGTGGCATGTGGACAACAGCAAATGCCATCAATGCAGCACACGGCTTCAGAAAAAGGACAACATCCTGTACGGCACTGAGTCTCATAGGGTGCGCAAGACGCGTTAACGTGAACTGGAAACATAAAGGAATATATACGTAAATTGTTTGTAGTTACTCAAGTTTTAGATGAAATTCTAACATTATAACACCGTAATTATTAACATTATAACACCGTAAGCATTATAACACCGTAATTGACTGCCAACTTACAAAAAACTATCACCTTAAAAGGCTCAGTAGACAACATAAGTGTGTCAATGTTTGCCAAAAACATTCTGGGTAATAGCCTGGCTAAACAGAGAACAAAATCTATAATTCAATTCCTGGAGGAAAGCGAATATATCGTGCGAATTATTACTAGTAACCCCGCACATTTGCTCACTGTTTATTGCATATTTATTCGTAGTACTTGTAAATTTTATTTTTTATACTGAAATCAAATTACTTTTAAATTTACATTTGTTTTAATAATTGCAAATATCATTGTATGTATCAATGTAGTATTGGAAGCCATGGTAATTTGTGAGATTTGTATATGTTGTATATATAGTTGTGTATGTATGTTTGCATAAGTAGTTTTGTGTATATATATATATATATATATATATATATATGTGCGTGTGTGTGTGTATCTTTGAAAATTATCCGTGGCATTGTGTGTATGTGATAACCAATTTTGGAAATTGTTTTATATAAATCGATGGTCCATTTGAAACAGTTCGTGTTTATGGATGTGAAATACTATATCTAGTATAGACAAACATATTATATATAATAGCTTATAATTTTTATCTTGACATTAAGTTTTGTTTTCTGGTTTGGGCAGATATGTGGCAGATTTTATCACCACCATAGGTTGCAATTACTGTAAACCTTTGGTGGTTAATCTGTTAATCTGTGTTACACCACCCACCCATAGGAGACTTCCAATGCTGAGAGTCATGCTCCCGGTGCAACCACCAGCATCGGTGGATCGGTTTCTTTTGTGTTGAATCGCATCAGTATCGAATTACCGGTAACTGTAATTTAATGCAGAGTCATGAGCATTGAACTGAATTAAATTATATGGCTAGAGGCATTGCACATGTGAGGTCGTTTTTATAGGTGATTGCAGAAATTTGCAAAATGCCAGCACATAGCATATTTTCATAGTCGAAATCCTGAATATTTCATTGGATATCTTACTTTCCCTTCAATACATGACAATGTATAAGGAAAGTATTGGAAGCATGCCGAAAATCGCAACTCAAGTTTTCAATGGATCTACACGTTTTGAGACCTCTAGAATACGATAACAATATTTTTAGTGTGGCTTCTGTGTGTGTGTGTGCATGTGTTTGCCTGTACTATGTATGTATCCATTTTAACTCAAAAACAAGTGGACCGAATTTTACAAAAGTTGGTAGGAAAGTCACTTGAGTGTAACCCTGGTGCTATTAGTTTTGGGGGATGGTGCTAATTCGGGATAAAAGAACCCGCCTTTTCTTACGAAATGGGCCGAAAAAATTACCTGCATCCACTCTTACTGAAGAACTATTAGATGAAATTTTTATAAAATTTGGTATATAAGTCACTTGTGAGTGACCCTGGTGCTGATTAGATTCTGGTATGATTCGGAAAAAAAGAACCCGCCTTTCCTTGCGAAACGACCCGCATTAATCGTCAAAATCTAAAATAAAAAAACTACGTACACTCAAGTATATCAATAAAATGCTTGTTTTATAGATGATTTTTAACGATGAAAAAAATGAGACCAACCCCATTACACTAGGACTAACCGTTGTCGAGATATTTTAGTCTTTTCGCTACGCCGCCTTTGAAAATAAATACAGTTACCACATGAGAACGAAAATTAAATTAAAAGTGCAAATTCGGTGTTATTTTAAATAATTATGGGTGTTATTTTGTGCCATTAAACTCAATATAATGAATTATTGAAGAAATAAAGGGAACGTGAATATGAGTCTGCAGAGAAAGTCATGTTCTGCCCACAACAGATTTTTTGAATTGCAAATGTCTTCCCGGCTTAGGAGTATTTCCATTCTGACAAAAGAGTCCTAATAGTATAATTTACAAGGTATAGGTTGATCTATAAACAATAATGTATTATAGAAATAATTCTAAGGCTATCGAAATCAACCTATATCTTGTACGAGATTACGACCAGCGTCATTGAAATATTCTCAGAATGAAGAAAAGTTTTCAAATTAGAGACATCCATATGAATCCCGAGGTTATAGAATACAATCACAAACTACGAGGGAACACCTTCTTACCCCTTCGGGTAGGTCGAGCGTTCTGGTTTGCAAAAAAAAAAAAAAAATCAGATGTGAGCAGCACATGACTTTCCCTACAGACTCAAATTCATTTTCTCTTTATTTCTCTAATTGGTTAAATTGAGTTTAATTGCGCAATATAATGCGCCTAATTATTTGAAATGACACCGAATTTACACTTTTAATTCAATTTTATTTTCATTTAACAACAGGACATATTTTCAAAGGCGGCGTAGCAAAAATGCGAAAAAACTAAAATATCGCAAGAACGGCTAGTCCCAGAGTAATAGGATTGGCCTCATTATTTTCATCATCAAAAATTGCGTATGAAGCAAGCATTTAATTGACACATTTCAGCATACGTAGTTTTTTTAGATTTTGACGATTTTTGCCATTTCGCAAAAAAAAGGTAGGTTCTTTCATCCCGAATCGTACCAAAATCTTGTCACCACCAGTTACTTATAAAATTTTATGAAATTTGGTCAATTAGTTTTTGAGATAGAGTGGATAAGTAAATTGCACAGACAGACACACACATACATATACGCACACACACACACACACACACACACACACACACACACACACACACACACACACACACACACACACACACACACACAAACGTCACGCTAAAAAATATTTTATGTGCTCTAGAGGTGCCAAAACATGTAAATTAGTCGAAAACTCGATTTGCGATTTTCTACCCTATTCCAGTTCTTTTCCCATACTTAACCATGCTTTGTGGGGAAAGTAAAAAAGCGAAAAAGTTACGGGATAAAGAAGCCTGCTCTCAGAGATAATCATTAACTTTGAATAGATGGCGAAAGAGCGTGTCTGTTAATGATTCACAGTTACTCGAGAACATTAAAAGCGAAATTTAAGGTGAACTAAACAGTAATATTAACACTAGCAGCTTGACTACTATCTTAAGTGTATATATAAAAATGAAAAATAATAAAATAAACTAAAAGAAAATTGAAAAATAAAGAAATGTTGAAAATAAGGTGCATGAATATTTAATACTTTGAAAATTATTTTCGCTAAAATTATGTAATTTTAGCCAGAGAGAGAGTTTGATACTGCGATTTAAGCCCCCTTTTAATGGCGTAAGTGGCATACTCGTTTATTCATTTCTTCTGCGAATCATTTTTATAGTAAAATCTTTCATCTATGATTCCTGTTCATCCTGTTTACCTTTTGTTAATGGTTGTCCAGTCTCCTACTCTAACTCCCTGTACGGGTTTCATTGGAGGTCACTTCAATTATTTGTTCCACCTCTTATTCCATGGTTTATTTTCTTCTCCTTCTCCCGGTTGCATCTCAACTTTTTCATTCAGTTACAACTACTAGATATTACTGCACGTGTGTACAAGGTTCCTGCCTCATAGATCATGGTAATACTTGCATTCTTAATAATGTTTCAAATTTTCCTCTTTTAATGCTTGTAGTCGGAGTTATGGTATCTATAGTAACTTTCTATTGCCATATCTGAAACAAGCATGTGTTTGGATTAATTAGAGTTAGATGCTCAGACCTGATGATGAATCTAGTCTAATTAAAGTCCAAAGTAAGCTAAAGCTGTTCATTTCTTTTATCGGTATGGTAGTCGTGGTTTAACTGCTTTGATGATTTTTTATTTTAATATTTCGTAATTACTTGGAATTGATTATTATTATATTTATATTTTTCTAATATATATATATATATATATATATATATATATATATATATATATATATATATATATATATATATATATATATATATATATATAAATATATATATATATATATTTATATATATATATATATATATATATATATATATAAATATATATATATATATATATATATATATATATATATATATATATATAAATATATATATATAAATATATATATATATATATATATATATATATATATATATATATATAATATGAAAATCCAATGATAGAATAGAGAGAAGTTGTAACTCAAAATAACCTTTCTTAAAATATCCCTACAAATTAAAAAGAAGTATTAAATAGAGAATCGTCAATCATGAAATAAAATTCCAATGATAGATTACAGATGAATTGTAACTCGTACAACCGTAACTTAAAATATTAGATAGCTATGTATAAAACCAAATTTAAACACTTACCAAACAATTTATAACTAGGGAAAAGTGAAGCAATGCATATTTGACAAATTACTTGCTATGCAAGACAAATAAAGAATACATACATACATATATATATATATATATATATATATATATATATATATATAATTTTTTTAAGTATATATATTTTTATATTAATAATTTTGGGATTCAAGAAGTTGTGTATGTTTGTTGGGTAATGTTTAAATAATATAATATTTAAGTATTTAAATCATAATGTCTCTTAAATTTTAATTGAGATAAATGTCAATTTTAATTAATTTAGATTACTTATTTTTAAAATTATTTTTTTTTATGGATTGAAAATTCCAGCGTATTGAATTCTCTCTCCCTCTCTCTGTTATCGATATATAATCGATTGCTCATTGAATTCAGTTGCCTTTTCGTTTTGACCTTTGATCTGATTTGGTGATCGTCCCATGAGTAAAAGGTATATATTGATTTATATTAATATATATTGTTTATTCCCAGAAATCGCCATGAACTGGCCATTCGACTTGAGTTTGATAAAGGCTCAAGTCGAATGGCCAATTTTCTAATTTTTCCAATTGTTCCAATTTTTGTATTTTAATGTGTGATTATTCATAGTCTCGTTAACTCTTGTCATTGTACATTGTATCCGGTATGATTGATTCTTATATATATATATATATATATATATATATATATGTATGTATAAATATATATAAATATATATATATATATTTATATATATATAAATATATATAAATATATATATATATATATATTTATATATATATATATAAATCTATATAAATATTATATATAAATATATATATATATATATATATATATCCATTTGATTGATGATTTGCTGTATTATATTTTATTCTGTGGGTGTTTTTAAAAAGTTAGGTTTATCGTGTTACATCTTCTTCCTTTTCGTTCATTGGATTTTCAAACTTCTATTATTATATATATATATATATATATATATATATATATATATATATATATATATATATATATATATATATATATATATATATATATATATATATATATATATATATATATATATAAATATTTATATATACTTATATATATATATATATATATACATGTTGTCCCAAAAAGATTAAAATGGTCTTTTTCTCTTTTCCTGTTGGAGATCAGTGGGCGGCGTAAATTGAATTGCAAAACTTCTGAAAGGAAGGTAGGAAATAAGACTACGTTAATGAAATAGTCCTTTCATTAATTTTCAAAAAGTTACACTTTTTAAATTTTTATACGACCCCCTTAGACAAATTGTGTCAGTCAGAAAATTTTTATTTTTAATGCAACAAGATCATTAAAAACACGCGTATATGTATCTTTAAAATTGAACATTATGAATGGGGACCCTATATCATATTAGAAATGTAAATTTGTGACATATCATCAAAAAGATAAAATTGGATGATAATACATAGGAGATATTTTTGCGAATTCCGAGTAGGCTCACGATGCAATCAAGGATTCTTAAGTACTTTTTACATTGAGACATGCCATTTTCTCTTTAAAACAATTAAAATAAATAATAAAACAAATGCAAGTATGTATTTGATTTTAAAATTTAACATAATTTTTCAAAACGAAGAATAGAACTCACAGACGATTTTTTTCTTTCCTTTAACTCTAATTTAGCCTTTTCAAATGTTTATAGTAAAATAATTTTAAAAATCTGATGTGGGCAACGCATGACTTTCCTTATATAATGTAATGAATATATTACTTTAACAGTAAAAAAATAGGTTTTTCTTATAGTAGATACTTAATATTCTTTCCAAGATATTGAATTTTCGACAATTAGTCGCCATTTTCATTGATTTAGGGTCATTTTTATCCAGTTGGCGAGATTTTCGTTAATTTGGTAACATTTCAAAAAGTCGGCAAGTTGGCGACATTTCTCCAAATTCGTTGCCAAAATATCGCCAAGCGTAATGGACGAAGAAATAAGTTATTCTTTCAGCAGATAAATGACTATTGGCGATCAAATACAAAAGATATCGCATGGTATTACATATGAAAAGGGAACATGTTTCTCAATAGGAAATATTTTTTTTCATTTTATATGACTTTTTAATAATTTTTTTTAAAAATGTGCAATATCTTTAGAACAGTTCTTGTTAGCGTTCTACAATTTATGCCAATCGTTTTCTCATGAAAAATTACATAAGAAATGTCTATTTGCATAACTTTATTAGTGGTTTTCATTTTTTGACGATTTTTTCAAAATTTTATTCGAAAATTTAGGAAGGTTCTGAACATTTGATTACGTATAAAAACAATAGGTTTCCAGTGTTTACGGATTGTGACTTTTGTACCAAATTTGGTTCGAATCGGTCCATTCGTTTGTCAGTTATCGTCTCCACAGACTCACTGACACACACACACACACACATACTTTCACACACACACACACACACAGACATCACTTCAAAAATGTTTGATTCGTGGTCAGGGATGCTTGAAACGTGCTCTCCCGTCGAAAACTCGATTTCGAATTTTCGACCCCGTCACAATACTTTCCTTATGCATTATGTATATAAGGAAAGTAAAAAGCTGAAGAATAAAATTCAGACGATTTATTTTTTAATTTACGTATTTATTCCCAGTATTATTTCTATTCAATACAACTAAACGTTTTTTTAATATTATACCAAAATAAAAAATATTATAAATCATTCAGTAAATCGTCAGCATGTTTAGTTCTGAATTGACGAATTAAGAACTGGTAACTGGTTGTGTATTATGGTATTTTTAACAAATACCGAGTTTTTTGAATTAACAATGATTTATGCTCTGTGTAATAAAAATACTGCAGAATCTGCTGAGGATTTTGGACGGCGATATCCAAACTTGTAAAATTCACGTACATTTGTTTATCGGATGATGAGGAGTTTAAGAACTACCGGTTCAGTTCATTCAAGACCTGGCCCTGGAAGAAATAGTTTGCACACGGAGGACCAAGAAACTGACATCATCGGATATTTTTATTTCAACCCACAAACAAGCATTAGAAAAGCAAGCGAAACTTTGGGACTACCTAGGATGTCAATTGCTAGAACGTTTAGAAAATGCCATTGGCATCCATTTTGTATGCATGGACTTCAAGCATTTCATCCCTCCGATTTTGACCGGCGTGTAGCATTCTGCAACTAGTTGCTAATCCAACAAGACATCAATTCGAACTTCGTTAAGAACATTCTTTAGACTGATGAATGTTTATTTACTGAAGGTGGAGCAATCAATACTCACAACGATCTTTATTGGAATAATGCAAAACCATATTTTGTCCGTGAAACACATTACCAGAGAAAGTTTTCTGTGTCTGTATGGTGCGGAATTTGGAATGGAAAATTGATTCGTCCTGTTTTTAC
The DNA here is from genome assembly GCA_951213105.1 of Amaurobius ferox. Lineage (NCBI taxonomy): Eukaryota > Metazoa > Arthropoda > Arachnida > Araneae > Amaurobiidae > Amaurobius > Amaurobius ferox. The sequence continues at coordinate 129,353,171 of OX578147.1, forward strand.
TTTCCTTGTATACATAATGTATAAGGAAAGTATTGTGACGGGGTCGAAAATTCCAATTCGAGTTTTCGACGGGAGAGCACATTTCAAGCATCCCTGATCACGAAACAAACATTTTTGAAATGATGTCTGTGTGTGTGTGTGTGTGTGTGTCAGTGAGTCTGTGGAGACGATAACTGACGAACGAATGGACCGATTCGAACGAAATTTGGTACAAAAATCCCAATCCGTAAACACTGGAAGCCTATTGTTTTTATACGCAAACGAATGTTCAGAATCCCCCTATATTTTCCATTAAAATTTTGAAAAAATCGTCAAAAAATCAAAACCGCTAATAAAGTTACCCAAATAGACTTTTCTTATGTAATTTTCATTAGAAAACGATTGACATACGTTTTAGAACGCTAACATGAACCGTTCTCGAGATATTGCCCATTTTTGAAAAAATTATCAAAAAGTCATATAAAATAAAAAAAAAATTCCTATTGAGAAACATGTTCACTTTTCATATGTAATACCATGCGATAAATTGGGTGACATCATTCTCGTGGATCTAGCTCGTTCCATTCATGAAAAAAGATACTTTGCGTAATACTTTTGTATTTGATCGCCAATAGTCATTTATCTGCTGAAAGAATAACTTATTTCTTCGTCCATTACGCTTGGTGATATTTTGGCGACGAATTTGGAGAAATGTCGCCAACTTGCCGACTTTTTGAAATGTTACCAAATTAACGAAAATCTCGCCAACTGGATAAAAATGACCCTAAATCAATGAAAATGGCGACTAATTGTCGAAAATTCAATATCTTGGAAAGAATATTAAGTATCTACTATAAGAAAAACCTATTTTTTTACTGTAAAAGTAGTAAATTCATTACATTATATAAGGAAAGTCATGCGTTGCCCACATCAGATTTTTAAAATTATTTTACTATAAACATTTGAAAAGGCTAAATTAGAGTTAAAGGAAAGAAAAAATCGTCTGTGAGTTCTATTCTTCGTTTTGAAAAATTATGTTAAATTTCGAAAGTCGTGTTGCCCACATCAGATTTTTTATGAAGGGGCTCTTACAGCTGAAAAATACATGCAGCTTATTTTAAACGGTACTGTAAAGGAGTTTATGGAGACGACAACATTATCGCTTCTAAAATGTATTATCACCTGTAGAAATGTATCAATTCTGTATTATTACCAGGATGGCACGCCTGCGTACCAGGCTATAATTGTGATAAACTAGCTCTGCGAAAACTTTGGTAAACAGTGGATTGATTTGAAAGGAGCCACAGAATGCCCCCCCCCCCCAGATCCCCTGATTTAACCCCTCTCGATTTTTACTTATGGGGTCGTCTTCGAACGCTAGTTTATAATACTCGCCCACTAAACGCAATTGACCTTAAACAAAAGATAATTGATGCTTGCAGCAATATTAGTGGTGAAGAACTCCAAAATATTTACGGAAGCATTATTAGAAGAGCTCAGTTATGTATTGGATTTGAAGGAAAACATTTTGAGAATGCTTTGTGAATTGCGTTTTGTGAATTGTATTTCTAGTATGTGTAACGAAATTTGTTCCTTTATATCAATGGACTTCTATCAATGTATGCATATTTTAATTATGTGCCCCAACCGCATAGTGAGTGTTTTATATATCTCTGTCTGTGTAATGCTTTATTTAAATGCATTTGTGATAAAAATTTTGACACATATTAACTTATTTTCAATCTAAACAATTTCCACCATCAATTAGTTTATGATCCCTATTTTCACTGATGGAACAGCCTTTCACATGTTACGGAAAAGTGACATAAGTCAGATTTTTTTTCATTATCATAATTCAGTTGATTTTAAAGATACAGGTATGCGGTTTTTTTAATGATCTTGTTGCATTAAAAATAAAAAATTTCTGATTTACCCAATTTGTATAAAGGAATCATATAAAAATTTGAAAAGTGTAGCTTTTTGAAAATGAATGGGAGGAATATTTCATTAACGTAGTCTTATTTCCTACCTCCAACAGGTAAATAATTAAAGCGCGTTTCAATCTTTTTGGGACACCATATATATATATATATATATATATATATATATATATATATATATATATATATATATATATATATATATATATATATATATATATATATATATATATATATTAATTTTGGAAAAGAAACGTGATAGAGTTACCACAAGATTAAAACTGCCACTTGCTGGTATACTAAATTTCTAATTTTCAGGTGTACATAAATGTCTACTAACAAATTAGATCCTTTGTATTGCATCGCATGCCACCAGGGGTGCGTACAAACCACACTTTGAAAAACAATATTCAAATATAATAATTTCATTCTCACCTTCATTATTTATTTGAGCTGAAGATTCAAAAGAGAAAATGATCACAGCGAATGCACATAGCCAAAAGACAGTGGATGATAGCCCTAGCATTTTTCTGAAAAGAAAAAATATTTGAAGCCTCTACTCGACTTCCTTGAACACAAAATGTTGCATTTGATTCAGGCCATTATGAAGTAAATGAATCCTATTGCACTTAATCAATGCCAGGATATGACGTTGATCGCGGTACACGTGGACATCCAGTGGTGGAGCCAAAAGGATTTTAAATGAATAAAGCCTTATAAAATAAAACTCCAACATTCAATGTTCAATACGTTTATTCGTTATCTTAAAGGGCATCGGTTAAAATTTTTAACATATTAATCGAAAAATGTTAGTCGATTAACCGATTGATTAATCGGATTTTTAATTGGTTATTTTAGAATATGAACTAAAGCTTTTTGATTAAGAATATGTACATATTTTCGTGAAAATATGAAAAAACGAAAAAATTTCGTTTTGATTCCAATACTTTCCCCATACATTACTACGTATTGCAGGGAAAGTAAAATGTCTTCACAGTGATATTCATCCGATACAAACAATGTATTTTAAATGTGACTATCAATGTACTTCATGTGACTATCAATGTACTTGATGGGACTATCAATGTGACTATCAATGCAATGTTAAATAATGAATGCAAAACAGTGATGAGGGTCAGTAAAAAAAAAATGATCGAATCAATATAATTACATCAGCTGCATTTTCCGAAAAGGTTCAAAGTAAAAAATCTGACGTGGGCATCATATGACTTTCCCTGCAGATTCAAATTTTATTTTTTCTTTATTTCCTTAATAATTCATTAAACTGAGTTGAATTGCACAAAATAACACTAAATTTACACTTTTAATTCAGTCTCTGTTTTTATGTGGTAATTAAATATTTTTCCAAAAGCGGCGCAACAAAAATGTGAAAATCTCAAATATCTCGAGAACGGTTAGTCCTAGAGTAATGGAGTTGAATTTATTATTTTTCTCGTCAAAAATTGCGTATAAAACAAGAATTTAATTGATACATTTGAACATACGTAGCCTTTTTTTCTAGATTTCGGCGATTTTTGTGGGGTATTTCGTAAAAAAGGGCAGGCGATTTTTGGCGGGCCATTTCGTAAAAAAGGGCGGGTTGTTTTTTCCGAATCGTACCAAAAACTATTCAGCACCAGGGATGATGGGTCATACAAAAGTGACTTACCTACTGAATGTTATGAAATTTGGTCCATTAGTTCTTGAGTTAGAGTTGATACATTCATTGCCCAGACAGACACATACACAGACGTCACGCTAAAAATAGTTTTCCGTATTCTAGAGTATTGTAGATCCGTCGAAAACTCGAGTTGCGATTTTCGACATGATTCCAATACTTTCCCTATACATTACCATGTATTTCAGGGAAAGTGAAATGGATCTGTAGTCATATTCATCCGATACAAACAATGTATTTTAAATGTGACTATCAATGTATTTAATGTGACTATCAATGTGACTTTCATGTGACTATCACTGCAATGTTAAATAATGAATGCAAAACAGTGGTGAGGGTCAGTAACGAATGGATCGAATCAATATGATTACACCAGCTGCTATTTCCGAAATGCTTCAAAGTAAGAAAAACAACAAAAAAATCAATGATTTGTAGCTTTTAAAATATAGTTAAAATAATAATAGACCTTTTGCCAGCAACAAAAAAATCTGATGTGGGCAGTACAAGACCTTCACTACAGAGACTCAAATGCATTTCTACTCCCTTTCTTTCGTAATTAATTATATTTAGTTTAATTGCACAAAATAACCTGAATTATTATTTGAAAATACTCTGAATTTGCGGTTGTAAATCAATTTTTATTTTTATTTGGTGACTGAACGTACATATTTTCGACGATCAGTATATATAAGACGATCCATTACAACAATTTCAAAGTTTTACCACGCAACATGCTTTAAATTTCTTATAGATTTATACAGGCGGCACTATGCTACAACGCCCAAGTTCATATCCGCAGAACCTCTCTTAGTTAGGCAATGTTAGGTCTCTCAAAGTTAGGCTCTCGTTCCCAAATTAGAACCAAGGCTAAGATGCCAAATATTAAATCCCAAAGTAATGATCACGCTAACTTTAAGAACACTCTCTATGTTAGTACTAACTATATACTTTTAAACTTATATGTGAGGATAAGTTTAAAAGCATACAGTTGTACACTATAAAACATTTGCAAGCATGCAATGACGTATTCATAGAGGGGATCCAGACCCCCCCCCCCCCCGAAATGAAATTTCTGGATACGTCCTTGCAAGCATGTCCCTGAAAGTTGCAGGAGAATCAGCTGTCCGTAATAGGGAGTAAGGTTCCTGATAATTGTGATAATATACACTGCTGGCCATTAAAATTGCTACACCATGAAGGCGGCATGCAAATATTTACTACAAAGTACTACTGCGTATGGGAGACATGATTGCTAAAATGTTTGATAAAATGTAAGTGCAGATGTGAATGTAAAATGTAATGCTAATATCAGAATGCATGTAAAAGGTTAACTTTGTGTACTTCCTGGGTCTATTTTACTCCAAAAATGGATCTTACAGCGCCACTTTGGTCCGCGGTGGCAAAAATTCAAACTATTTATTTTTTCTTTAAAAAATCAAAACACCATGGTCTAAATAGTATTTACTGCAAATTTGGTTGAGTTTGGCCCAACAGTTTTCTCACTATCTGGCTCTAAACGTCTCTACTTTACTTATGGCTATTAATTAAATGTATTCCTTGTATTATGCAGATGCCAACGCAGAAAGAAAAAGCGTAAAGTGTATATAGTTCCGCTATAAAACGAAATTTTGTGAAAATCAGTGACACAGAAATTAGACTAAATTTGGGTGGTACGTGAATTTAAAAAATAAATTTTATTGTGTTTTAAAATATATATAGTTTGGTTCATAAGTCGAATGTCCACTTTTTGTCGCATGGAATGTTTCGAAATAACCCCAGTCTTTGTGTTTGTTATCGTAAACAACATCATCATTGAATAAAAAAATATGATGGGGACAGTACACCTCTTTCCTTGCAGACTCAAATGAACTTTATCTTTCATAATTCATTAAATTGAATTGAATTGCACATAATAACACAATTCAGTGTCATTTGAAATGACACTGAATTGTCAGTTTTAATTCAAATTTTTTTTCTTTCCTAATATACATATAATGTATAAGGAAAGTATTGTGATGGGGTCGAAAATTCGCATTGGAGTTTTCGACGGGAGAGTACGTTTCAAGCATCCCTGAGCACGAATCAGACGTTTCTGAGATGATGTCTGTCTGTCTGTGTGTGTGTGTGTCAGTGAGCCTGTGGAGACGATAACTGACGAACGAATGGACCGATTCGAACGAAATTTGGTACAAAACATACAATCTATGGACACTGGAAGCCTATTGGGTTTTAAACACAATCAAATGTTTAGAACTCCCCTAAATTTTCGAGTGAAATTTTAAAAAAATCAAAACCTTAAATAAAGTTGTGCAAATAGACATTTCTTATGTAATTTTTCCTTAGCTTGACATAAAGGACGCTAGCAGGAACCGTTCTCGAGATATTGCGCATTTTAAAAATAAATTTAACAAAAAAACCCATAAATTAAAAAATATATTAACTGTTTAGAAATATGTTCACTTTTCATACGTAATATCATGCGAAAAATTTGATGACAGCATTCTCGTGGATCTAGCTTGTTCCATTCATGAAAAAAGGTACTTTGATAACAGTAATACTTTGAGTATTACTGTATTTAAACGCCAATAGTCATCTACCTGCTATAAAAATACCATATTTCTTCGCCCGCAAAACTTGGAGATATTTTGGCGACGAGTTTGGCGGAATGTCGCCAACTGGGCGAATTTTTTAAATATTGGCATAACGAAACTTCGGCCAAATGGATTAAAATGACGATATATCAGTGAAAATGACAATTCATTGACGAAAATTCAATATCCTGTAAAAAATATAAGTATCTACTATAAGAATAGCCTATTTTTTTTACTGTAAAAGTAGTAAATTCATTGCATTATATAAGGAAAGTCATGTACTGCCCACATCAGATTTTTTTATTGGGTGTTTGGACGACTTTCAAAGGTGATGGGGTAAAAAGGTGAAAATTATCAAAAGTTTTAATTATCTGAGCAAATAATGGGTTTAACCTTTTGCTTACGGGTGGGACAGCGTCCATCCCAAACAAAGAATCTCTCAAAAAGACAGGTTTTTGACATTCCCTATCCCAAACAGTTCGATCCCTTTTTGCAGACATTGGCGTCCTTGGACGCCAATGTCTGCAATTTTTGAGAGGTTCTTTGTTTGGGATGGACGCTGTCCCACCCGTAAGCAAAAGGTTAAATAATGGGGCAAACGGTATAAATATCTCAAAAACGGTTAGTTCTGGAGTTGAAGGGTCTTATTCTTATCTTATTCTGTTCGTCGTCAAAAGTTACATTCAAAACAAGCATTTGGTTAATACATATCAGTTTATTTTATTTCAACAGTTTTTATTTTAGATTTTGGCGATTTCTCCAGGGCAATTTGTAAAAAAACAAGGTCTTTCTTTGCTGATCTTACCAAAATCGAATCAGCAACAGGGTAACCCACTGGTAACTTATCTATCCCATTTTGTGGAATTATGCTTGTTTTTCAGCAGAGGAGATACATATATTGCACACACACACAGATACACTCACAGACGTCACGCTAAAAAGAGGGTTTTTTAGTTCTAGAGAGCCCGATCTGTCGTAAACTCGAGTTGCGATTCCATTATTTTATACATTATCATGTATTGTAGGGAAAGCTAAAAGTAAAGCTTTCTTAGCTGAAAGTAAAACAAACTTAGTTAAAACAGTAGTAGTTAAAGTAATACTTTCTACAAAATTTAATGCAAAGTAAAATATTTAATACAAAATAAATGCCATAAAATATTCTCCACTCTAAAAGCACAAAGATTTTCTTCATTATAAAAACACAAGGATTTCTTCTTTATTGTAAAAGCACAACATAAATTAGTCTGATTTTTTTTCATGGGCAGATATAACAGATGATGCAGGCAATTAATTCAATGGTAAGTAGCCGAGGTAACCTTGAATGAAAAAAAAAATGCATTATAAAATTACAAATACTGTTAGCTTTTTTGCACAAATGAAATGATAACATGGTTGCTTTGCCAAGATTTTCATAATTCAATATTTTGACAGAAATGCAAGTTCTAATGCTTCTTAAAGATGCGTTCACGTCAACTATCGAAAATATAAAAAGAATTGACGCGAAATCCAGATCGGTATTGCCGCTTTATTTGGCAACTTTTAAAGTCTTCAGTTCCTCAAAATTTAAAAAAAAAAACTGAAATATCTCGAGAACGGTTCATCTTAGTGTCATGGGGTCAGTCTTGTGGCTGCTCTTCACTGCTACGAAAGACAACTCCAACTCAGATTATTCCTTGGTCTCAGAGAATTCTTCTGGCTCGACCGTCATAATATGGGTCTACGATGCTCTAGGTTCCGAGTTCGAACCTATCCCCTACCATAGGGAATCTGCGGCAGTATACAGTTGCAACCCTAGACGAAAAACGAGCACGGAACTATCTCGCCAACGATCTCTCTCACCAGATGGCAGCACTACAGATGACGCAACCTTTCATCACTCCTCCCCTCTCCTGGTTGATTACGACTGACGTCACGACGCCACACGATAAGGCACGACAGGCCTCCCAGCTATTCAGCTCCCAACTGAATTTCAGCTTGGGGACGCGTTGGGAGTTTTCGGCTTGGTCCCCTCCTCCCTGTAATTCGATAGAGCTTCCCGCCTGTAGATATCTTATCTACGTTCTCAACAGGAAGGGGATTGTGTGGCAGAACTGCATTGCATTACTCACTGCTACGAAAAACATATCAGATTATTCCCTCGACCTCAAAGAATTCTTTTGGGCCTGATGGCATAGCGCGGGATCAGCAGTCCAAAGGTTCCGAGTTTTAAACTTATCCCTCACCATCGGGGATGTGCGGCCTCACATTGTTTTAATCGATTTGTTGTCAAAAATAAAAAAAAAACTGTTTTGTATGTTTTTACCCATATTTTTAGTGTATGGATGCATTACGGAGGAACTACTTTTTTTAAAACGTAGTGACTACAAACGACTTTTTAAATGTAGTCACTACATAACTGCTTTTATAAGACGAATTTTGCCACAGCTTCAATTTTCACAGAAAGTTGAGGATATGGGTATACTGTAGTAATTAAGCATACATATTCTGAATAATTAAAATTTACTGATCAACTTACCAATCTTAAAGCTTTTAGCTACGTCTGAAAACAGTAAAATAAAATAAAAGTATAAACTTTCATCAGTGGCCGCCACTGATGAAGGGCATTGTGATGCTCGAAAACGCGTTGGTCGTGTAATTTTTGTACGTCGAGGACAGGAGATTTTATTAAAGGACTTAATAACCTCTTTTTGGTTGTCTTTGATTTTAAAGTTGACGTGCATCCATTTTATTTATTAAAAGTATAAAATATAAGTAAAAACTATATATTTAAAAATATGTTTTTTCATTTTTAGTAGAATTTGCATCTCAAAATGGTAATCAGATAAGCAGGATCTTTTGGGACATAACTCTTCTGAATATATCCATATAAAAAATCAAATTCATGAGGCAATGGCCTTCCTAACCCTGCAACCATTCATCGTACATCGTTGCGCAGAACACTAAATTTCATACAAATGAAGAAAGGGTTATCACATGATATGCAGAATGGCACATTGTTTTTTTACTGAAGTAACGTTAAAAGTAGCGTCAAAACTCGATACAAACTAGTCATTTACTTTTAAAAGTAGCGCGTTACACTACAAACTACGTAAAAAGTAGGGACTATTGTAGATTTGCTACTTGTAGCTCGCTACTTCCGACCACTGCTTTAGAGCACTCGAAGAGCACGTGGTTTTCACGTATAACGAACCAATGTATGCCGGTACTTGGCCTCAAGCCCCCTAACTCCTCCTAGAATTTTAAAATTTTAAAGAAGTATAGCGAGTAGTTTCAACATCACCGACATCCATGATTCCTTCGTGGACCCATGGATATCTTTAGAACCAGCATGTTTTCTGGGAGGAACTTTCAAACCGGTGCAAATGCTTTCTGAGCAGAAAAACTAAAGATATTTCCCAAAACTAATTTGCTTTCTCTCTATTGGCTACTTAAATTTCGTTCAAACTTCTAACTTGTTAATTCTGTTTAATTTTGCATTTAAATTTGATTATTGTTCAAAAGTTTACCGCCATCGCATGTAATGGATTTGCTGAGCTTAATTCCGTAAAATCTTTAATTCTGTAGTAACTTTAATTCTGTAGAAAAATTTCCGATCAGTATTTCTAGGGGCATTAAAGTACAAAAATCTTACTTGGCCAAGAGACTTTTCGGGATGGCTTAAGGCAACATAACCAATCTCCATCATCATTCAGACAACAACTCAAGTGACTGGGACATTGCCTAAAGCCTCCCGGACACGACTTGACGAGCGTCTTGCTGATGTCCTCGTACTGCAAATCCACCATGTTGGTTGATGGCACCTGACCTACCAAGCCAAAAGTTTTCAGGCAACGTCGATGCACCAAATCACACCTGAAAAGATAGAGGTTATCTTAAAATCTTCTCCGATTGGATCAGTGGCTTTTAATGGCACAAATATCTAACCATGACATTATAATACATCAATAATTCACTCCACTTCGCAAATAGGATCCTTTCGACTGAAAGTAAACTCACTCACTAACACGTAAAAAATGGAACATTGAACAAACACAATCATAATCACAAATTGCAAAAATAAAAAATAAATATTGCAACTAAGCATTGTATTAAACATTGAAAATTAAATATGCATCACATTATTGTGTTAAATGCAGCTAATAACATGGTGATTAAAAGCATATATTTTTTCATATCCATTAAAGACAAAATATTCATGATACAGAGTAAAAACACATTCCAAATTCAGAACAAAATAGATGCATTTGTATAAATGGAATATTTTCAGTCTAAAGAGTATCTTATAGTGAAGGGAATAAATAAATAATAAGCACAGAATAAGCTACAAATGAAAAAGAAATCCCACAGTACAATCTTAGATATCAACAACATAGTTAGCTCCATTTTCCTTTTCTTCTACAATACACGGTAATGCATAGAGCATGTTTCCGTCCTCGAGTTTCCAACGGAACTAAATGTTTCGGAATCTCTAGAATATGGAAAAATCTGTCGTGGGCAGCACATGACTTTCGCTGCAGATTCACATTTACGTTCTCTTTATTTCTTCAATGATTCGTTATATTGAGTTTAATTGCAAAAACTAACACCCATACTTATTTAAAATGACACTGAATTTGTACTTTTTATTCAATTTTCGTTTTCATTTGGTAACTGGACTAATTTTCAAGGGTAGCGTAGCGAAAATGCAAAGAAACTAAAATATCTCGAGAATGCCTAGTCCTTGTGTAATGGGGTTGGTCTTAATATTTTTATCATTAAAACTTATGTATAAACAAGTATTTAATTGATATATTTGAGCATTCGTAGTTTTTTATTTTAGAGTTTGAAATTTTCTATACTGCATTTCGCAGAAAAAGGCGGGTTCTTTCATCCCGAATCGTACCCAAATCCAATCAGCACCAGGGTCACACACAAATGACTTACCTACCAAATTTTATGAAATTTGGTCCATTAGTTTTTAAGTTAGGCTGGATACATACATTGCACGGACAGGCACACAGACAGACAGACACACACACACAGACATCACGCTAAAAATGGTTTTCCATGTTCTAGAGGTCCTAAAACGTGTAGATTCATCGAGAATTCGAGTTGCGAGTTTCGGTATGATTCCAATACTTTCCCTATACATCACTATGTATTGCAGGTAAAAATAGAAACATATGACGTCTGTGCGTGTATGTGTGTGAGTCTAAAGTGTATGTTTCCACTCTAACTCAACTAATGGACTAAATTTCATAAAATTTTATAAATGAGTCACTTGTGGGTTAACCTGGTGCTGATTAGATTTTGCTACAATTCGGGATAAAAGAACCTGCCTTATTTTGATAAATGGCTCTCAAAAATTGTTTGTATCCACTCTAGCTGAAAAACTAATAGACCAAATCTCACAAAGTTTTGTAGATAATTCACATATAGATTATCCGGGTGCTGATTAGATCATGGTATGATTCTGTATAAAAGAATCTGCCTTTTTTACGAAATGTCCCGTAAAAATTGTCAAAATCTAAAATAAAAGACTATGTATACTCAAATGTATCATTTTAAATACTTGTTTTATACGTTATGTTTAACTATGAAAAAAATAAGATTAACCCCATTACTCTAGGACTAACCGCTCCCTAGATATTTTTTTTTTAGTATTTTTGCTATAACGCCTTGAAAAATACGTCCAGTTACTATATGAAAACAAAAATTTAATTCACAGTGCAAATTCAGTGTCATTTCAAATAATTGTGCTTGTTATTTTGTGTAATTTATCTTCGTTAAATGAATTATTGGAAAAATTAACAGAAAATGAATGTTTGTCTTATAGGGAAAATCATGTCCTGCCCACATTAGATTCTTTCTTCTTTATGAGCATGCAATTGCAAAAAACCTGTACCATAAGTAATGCAATAAAACAAAAATAACTTTTAAGATACAACATTAAAATAATCTGATGTGAGCCGCACATGACTTTCACTAGAGACTCAAATTATTTTTCTCTTTCAGAAATCATCAAAGATTTTAATAGCGCAGAAAAACAAAGATACTTATTTTGAGCTAGAGTAGATACATACATTGCACAGATATACACACACACAGACGTCACGCTAGAAATAGATTTTTCGGGTTCTAGAGTGCTTAAAACGTATAGATTAGTCGAGCTGAATACAGTTTTCCCTTTAATTTGACCGGCTGAATACAGTTTCCATTTTAATTTGATGAGCTGAATACAGTTTTCCTTTTGATTTGACGAGTTGAATACGGTTTTCCTTTTAATTTGACTAGCTGAATAAAGTTTTCCTTTGAATTTGAGAAGCTGAATACAGTTTTCCTTTAAATTTGATGAGCTAAATACAGTTTTCCTTTTAATTTGACGAGCTGAATACAGTTTCCCTTTTAATTTGACGAGATGAATAAAGTTTTCCTTTTATTTAACGAGATGAATACAGTTTTCCTTTTAATTTGACTAGCTGAATACAGTTTTCCTTTTGTAGATCTGTCGAAAACTCGAGTTGCGATTTTCGGTACGATCCCAATACTTTCCCTATACATTACAATGTATTGCAGAGAAAGTAAAAACTTCCAAATAAGAAATAAATTGAAACGCCAGTACAGATGAACTTCCTTATAAGGGGTTACTCCACTTTGGTACTAGAGGAAATGCTTTTGTATAAGGAGCAAATTAAATTTAAAAAGCTATAATTTTAAGTATAATAAGAAATAAATAGTATCTAAGTATCAAATTATTAGTATTTTAAGTATCAAATTAGTAGCATTCTAAGTATCAAAGTACCAATTTAAAGTATCAAATGCAAATGTACACTCGATTTTGGTAAATCACCGTATTTCAATCAATCACACATTAAAAAATGTGGATACAATGACAAAAACAATTATATAAAGTTTCCTTACTTGTATCCTTCAGGGCAACAGTGATCTCCATCCGTACAACAAATAGCATTGGGAAATGGGCAGCATTTGTCTTTTCCGCACGTTGTCGTTCCACTTGGACATGCAGTAATCGAATTCCGAACAGGGCTCGCTTTGTCTGATACGAAGACTGGCTTCTCATTTTCAGTCTCTACGCCGATGCATAAACAGAGAAAAGGGATGCACATCTTGCCATGTGGACAACAGCAAATGCCATCAATGCAGCACACGCCTTCAGAAAAAGGACAACATCCTGTAAAGCACTGAGTCTCATAGGGTGCGCAAGACGCGTTAACGTGAACTGGAAACATAAAGGAATATATACTTAAATTGTTTGTAGTTACTCAAGTTTTAGATGAAGTTCTTCTGCATTATAACACCGTAATTGACTGCCAACTTACAAAGAACTATCACCTTAAAAGGCCCAGTAGACAACATAAGTGTGTCAATGTTTGCCAAAAACATTCTGGGTAATAGCCGGGCTAAACAGAGAACAAAATCTATAATTCAATTCCTGGAGGAAAGTGAACATCGTGCGAATTATTACTAGTAACCCCCGCAAGGACAACATCCTGTAGGGCACTCAGTCTCATAGGGTGAGCAAGACGCGTTGGCGTGAACTGCAAACGTAAAGGAATATATACGGAAATTGCTTGTCACAAATCACAAAGAACTATCATCTTAAAAGGTCCAGTAGACAGTATATGCCAAAGTTTGCCAAAAACCTTCTGGGTAAAAGCTGGGCTAAACAGGGAATAATGTCTATAATTCAATTCCTAGAGGAAAACGAACTTATCTTGTGAGTTATTACTGGTAACCCCCACACATTCGCTAACTCTTTATTGCTTATTTATTCGTAGTACTTGTAAATTTTGTTACATATACTGCAATCAAATTACTTTTAAATTCACATTTGTTTTAATCATTGCAAATACCATTGTATGTATCAATGTAGCATTGAAAGTCATGGTAGCCTGTGAGATTTGTATGTATATATTGTATATATAGTTTTGTATATATGTTTGCATAAGTAGTTTTGGATATATATATATATATATATATATATATATATATATATATATAAGAAAAATATCTAAAAATATGATACATAAAATACATAATCATAACACTGCATAATATTAAGGCGCAATGCCGCACTTTCATGTTTAGCAGGTATATAAAAGTAAATACATCTAAAGAAATAAGTCGAACATCTAAAGTAAGGTATTTACATCTAAAGTAAATACCTCTTTAATCACGTAAATTTAAAAGATTTATTCGACATTTTGATGGAGCTTCATGAACATTACAATCTCCACTCTACCATCTCAGTCAAAAGTATAAAAAGCTGATATATATTGTCTTATTTGAATACATTCTGCACAACGGAATGGGTTTTTATCGCTAAATACAGGGCATCCCAATGGGTGGGGGATGCTCCTCCATACTTGCGGATATTTACTTGAACAAGTATGAACAAGGTACTTATTTGGTTAATGAATTGCCATTCTACCGTTTTGTTGACGATGTGATAATTGGACATACAAATCAACATGATCATATTGAATTTGGGTTTTATCCTAAATGCCTGGAACTTTTAGAAACTCAGTATACAAATCAGGGAACTTTTGATTTTCTGGACATTAGTATTTACTATAGTGAATATGACAAAATGTGTTTTAAAATTTATGACAAACGGGACAATTTTGATTTCGATATTAATTACATAATAGACTGGAAATCCAATTTATGTAGTGGTATATTCAGAAATGTTATCATCAATCATTTAAATCAATATAGACGTCTTAATACAGAAACAGAGGAACAGCAACACTGCATCAATAAATTACTCCAAGAAGCAGCAAAATGCAATTATCCGCTTCGATATCTAAGGCACTATGTAGACTTGGTATTTAAGAAGGAAAAAAACAGCTTTACATGATGATTGCATGTCGGTGCGGTATAGTTGCATGGCGTTACTTTTGATCTTCGAGCATTCTGCTGTATAGTCAGGTTGGGTTTATTTTCATATCTTGAGCCCTTTTGTGCTTCATGGTCTTTTTACTTCGGGATGTTTCATTGATTTCATCGGACGGAGGAGTGCTTCGGGAAGGCAGAGGCACCGGGAGGGTTTCTGGATTAAGAACGCTTTAACCGGGGACAGGGGGGCACAATCTCCCCCGGCCTTTTTTCTGTCGTTCCTGTAAACACTCTCCATTCATTTCCCCCCTTCCTTTATGCATCACCCCTATCTTTTTTCAATCTGTTTTTGTATTTACTTATATATATATATATATATATATATATATATATATATATATATATATATATATATATATATATATATACGATATATCTTTAAAAATTATTCGTGACATTTTGTATATGTAATAACCAATTTTAGAAGTATTTTTATATAAATAAGTGTACTCCCATTTGAAACAGTTCTGCACTAAGTGTTTATGGATGTCGAGAGCCCAGGCCGTCCGACTCATCCGCAGACTAAGATCAGCAGTTTGGGCGGCCGGGTGTTTATAGATGTGAAATATTTGTGAAATACTATCTGTATCTAGTATAGACAAACATATTGTATATAATTGTTTATTATTTTTATCTTGACAAGTTTTGTTTTCTGGTTTTGGCAGAGAGAGATATTTCTCCACCATAGGCTATAATTACTGTAAACCTACGGGTCGGTGCCTATAGGTGGTAAATCTGTTAATTTGTGTTACAACACGCACCCATGGGAGACTTCCAGTGCTGGAAGTCATGCTTCCGGTGAAGTCACCGGCATCGGTGGATCGCTTTCTTTCGTGTTGAAGCTCACCAGTATCGAATTACCGCTAACTGCAGAAAGATGCAAAGACATGACCATTGAACTGCATGAAATTATATGGCAGGAGGAATTGCAGATGTGAGGCCGTCTTTATGGGTGATTGCAGATATTTTTGCAGAATGCCAACACGTAACATATTTTTATAGTCGAAATCCTGAATATTTCACTGGATATTCTACTCTCTCCGCAATACATGGTAATGTATAGGTAATGTACATGGAATGTATTAGAATCAAGCCGAAAATCGCAACTCGCGTTTTCGACGAATCTACACGTTTCGGGACAACTAGAATACGAAAACACTATTCTTAGCGTGATGTCTATGTGTTTGTATGTATCTGTCTGTACAATGCATGTATCCACTCTAACTCAAAAAGTAAAGGACCGAATTTCATAAGAGTTGGCAGGAAATTCACTTGTTTGTGACCCTGGTGCTGATTGGTTTTTGGTACGATTCGGGATAAAAAGAATCCGCCTTTTTTTACGAAACGGGCAGCAAAAATTGTTTGTATCCACTCTATCTGAAGAACTAATAGATCAAATTTTATAAAATTTAGTACCTAAGTCACTTGGGGGTTACCCTGGGGCTGATCAGATTTTGGTACAATTCGGAAAAAAAGAACCTGCCTTTCTTTGCGAAACGACCCGCATAAATAGTCAAAATATTAAATGAAAAACTACGTATGCTCAACTATATCAATAAAATGCTTGTTGTATAGGTAATTTTTAATGATGAAAAAAATAAAAGACTAACCCCATTACACTAGGACTGACCGTTCTATATATATTTTAGTTTTTCGTATTTTCGCTGCGCCACCTTTGAAAATAAGTCCAGTTAGAACATGAGAACAAAAATTGAATTAAAAGTGCAAATTTAAATTGAAAGTGCCGGGTTCGATTCCCTCCGCTGCCAAAACTGCCGTCGTGTTCACGCGGACTACGATCACGTTAAACATGTGGGTCCGTAAGTCCTGCCGAGAGGTTGGTGGTTGGGGAAGGAGAGTACGATCCCTGTGGATGCCTCCCCCACTGGGTTCGGGTCTAAATTGGGTGATTCTTCCCGCCCCTTCCAAACAGTTACCTTACACCTTTCTGGTAGGCTGGACGGTCTGGGTTTCAACAACAACAACCTTTCCCATTCTGTTTTAATCAAGAAACTGCACAGAAATTTACTAGCTATGCGTTTCCTTTCTCCCTGCTCCTCATCTCACACAAACACACACACACACATATGTATATATATATATATATAAACTAATTATTATAATTATTAATTATGTGATTATATAAAAATGAAAAATAATAAGATAAACTAAAAAAAATTAAAAAATAAAGAAATTTTGAAAATAAGATACATGAATATTTAATACTTTGAAAATTATTTTCGCTAAAATTATGTAATTTTAGCCAGTTTGATCCTACGATTTAAGCCCCCCTTTTAATGGCGTTAGCGGCATACTCGTTTATTCATTTCTTCTGTGAATCACTTTTATAGTAAAATTTTACATCTATGATTCCTGTTCATCCTGTTTACCTTTTGTTAATGGTTGTCCAGTCTCCTACTCTAATTCCCTGTACGGGTTTCATTGGAGGTCACTTCAATTATTTGCTCCACCTCTAATTCCATGGTTTATTTTCTTCTCTTTCCCTCAGTTGCATCTCAACTTTTGCATTCAGTTACAACTGTTAGATATTACTGCACGTGTGTACAAAGTTCCAGCCTCATGGATCATGGTACTACTTGATTTCATAATAATTTTTCAATTTTTCCTCTCTTAATGCTTGTAGTCGGAGTTATGGTATCCATAGTAACTTTCTATTGCCATATCTGAAACAAGCATGTGTTTGGGTTAATTTGAGTTAGATGCTCAGACCTGATGATGAATCTAGTCTAATTAAACTCCAAATTAAGCTAAAGCTGTTCATTTCTTTTTTCGGTATGGCAGTCGTGGTTTAACTGCTTTGATGATTTTTTATTTTAATATTTCGTAATTACTTGGAATTGGTTTTTATTACATTTTTCTAATATATATATATATATATATATATATATATATATATATATATGAAACAATCATGCCGGATACAATGTACAATGATAAGAGTTAACGAGGGTATGAATAATCACACATTAATATAAAAAAATTGGAAAAATTAGAAAATTGGTGATTCGACTTGAGCGTTTATCAAACCCAATCTTAAGTCGAATGGCCAGCGCTTGGCGATTTCTGGGAATAAACAATATATAAATATATACCTTCATTCATGGGGCGATCGCCAAATTAGATCAAAGGTCAAAATGGAAGGGCAACTGAATTCAATGAACAATCGATTATATATCGATAACTGAATTCGATACACTGGAATTTTCAATCCTTATGAAAAAGAATTTTAAAAATAATTAACCTAAATTAATTAAAATTGACATTCATCTCAATTAAAATTTAAGATACATTATGAATTGAATACTTAAAGTACTAAGTTATATTATTTAAACATTACCCAACAAACATACACAACTTTTTGAATCCCAAAATTATTAATATAAAAAATATATACATAAAAAATTATATATAGAAATATATACCACAAACCACACTTTGAAAAACAATATTCAAATATAATAATATCATTCTCACCTTTATTTTTCATTTCAGCTGAAGATTCAAAAGAGAAAATGATCACAGCGAATGCACATAGCCAAAATATAGTGGATGATAGCCCGAGCATTTTTCTGAAAAGAAAAATATTTGAAGCGACGAAAAAAAACATTTGAAGTTTCTACTCGACTTCCTCGAACATAGAATATTGCATTTGATTCAGGGCATTATGAACCACAATGAATCCTATTGCATTTAATCAATGCCAGGATATGACGTTGATCGCAGTACACGTGGACATTCAGTGGTGGATCCAAAAGGATGTGAATAAATTTATGTGAATAAATTTTTATGAAATAAAACTCCAACGTTCAATGTTCAATACGTTTATTCGTTGTTTTAAAGGGTTGAAATCGGTTAAAAATTTTAATATATTAATCGAAAAATTTTAATCGATTAACCGATTGATCAATCGTATTTTCAATTGGTTATTTTAGAATATGAACTAAAGCTTTTTGATTAAGCATATGTACATATTTTCGTGAAAATATGAAAAAACGAAAAAATTTCGTTGTTATTCAACTTGATAAGAGGAGTGCCCGAAAAGGGTGTAAGATCGTTGCAAAAACAAATTATTGGTTAAGAAACTGTTTTTTCCTTTTATTACAAATTATTGTCTCTTGGTGTTTAGATCTATATTTCATAATTTAGAATACTTTTCGAGCGAAAGTAAGCTAAGTGAATCAAAAATGTGTTCGAACAAGTCACCCTCCGAGAAGTACATTTTCAAGTATGATGTCAATCGAAATTTTTTTTCAAGTCCTTTAAAGTGAAGGATAACACGCTATAACTGTAACCATTTGGACTAACGATACCGATTTTTCAAAAATTGCCTTGAGAAATTTTTGGGAGCAATTCACAAGCTATTTAGAAATGGATTCTGATATGAGAAAGTCGAGTGGAGTCACACTCCAGTTAACTTTTCAACGAGAAACATAAAAAATCTCTCACTTATAAAAGACTCACTTTATAGAGACACACACTATATATTCTGTAAACACCATGACAAAAAATCTGATGTGGGCAACACATGACTTTCCTTATATAATGTAATGAATTTACTACTTTTACAGTAAAAAAATAGGTTTTCTTATAGTAGATACTAATATTCTTTCCAAGATATTGAATTTTCGACAATCAGACGTCATTTTCATGGATTTAGCGTCATTTTTATCCATTTGGCCAGATTTTCGTTAATTTGGAAACATTTAAAAAAGTCGCCAAGTTGGCGACATTCTGCCAAATTCGTCGCCAAAATCTCGCCAAGCGTTATGGATGAAGAAATAAGTTATTCTTACAGCAGACAAATGACTATTGACGTTCAAATACAAAAGTATTACTCAAAGTATCTTTTTCCATGAATGGAACGAGCTAGATCCACGAAAATGATGTCACTCAATTTATCGTATGGTATTACATATGAAAAGTGAACATGTTTCTCAATGGGAAATGTTTTTTTCTTATTTTATATGACTTTTTGATAATTTTTTTTGAAAAATGTGCAATATCTCGAAAACGGTTTGTGTTAGCATTCTAAAATTTATGCCAATCGTTTTCTAATGAAAAATTACATAAGAAATGCCTATTTGCGTAACTTTATTAGTGATCTTGATTTTTTGACGACTTTTTCAAAATTTTATTCGAAAATTTTGGGGGGTTCTGGACATTCGATTGCGTATAAAAATAATAGGCTTCCGGTGTTTACGGATTGTGATTTTGTACCAAATTTGGTTCGAATCGGTCCATTCGTTCGTCAGTTATCGTCTCCACAGACTCACTGACACACACACACACACACACACATACTTTCACACACACACACACACAGACATCACTTCAAAAATGTTTGATTCGTGATCAGGGATGCTTGAAACGTGCTCTCCTGTCGAAAACTCGAATTTGAATTTTCGACCCCGTCACAATACTTTCCTTATACATTATGTATATAAGGAAAGTAATATACAGAAGTTCGTGCGGGCAAGGTCATAATACCACATTCTGAGGAAAACGACTTTAAAATTATTTCTCAATCAATTTTTCCATATATGATCTAAGACATTGAGGTCTATAACTCCAGTAATTATAGGAATTTCTTCATGCGAATTATTTTAAAATGTTCAGAAAAGTTTACACCTTTTCTGAAAATTTTATATATTTCTTGCAGAAAATCTAATGTTTTAAAGATTTAACAGTGCTATGACCCTTTAAATTTAATACTTACATCCACAGGAATCCAATGCACATCCTGTTCAAAATGCTCTCTGTCAATGTCAATGCACATTTTAATTCCAGACTGGCGGGATTTGCCCGTCAGCGGTTACTACATGTATAGCAACCAGTTGTTGTAGAAATCAGTATTTTAGTAAGTTCTGGGCAGAAGCTCCTCCTCCCATACACACACCACCACCAGCTCTCTAGGGAATAAAATGTACAGCTTGTTCAAAATGCTCCAGTTATCTCAAATGCACATTTTAATGCCATATAGAATATGAGCACACAATTTGCTGAGCAATTCAGTGTGTCACCTAGTTACAATCTCAGATGATTCGACATTTTGATAGGTATTTATTGCCTTCCATGAGAAATGCCCTCATTTTATGCATTTCTGAAGTCGATTCCCAGTAATTGCATAATCCTCTGCAACTTTGTAACTGGAATTTTTTGTCTATCTTTGTTGCCGAGTTCGCTATTGTAACTTTTCAAATTGTCCGCTAGGGGCGCTAAAATCCCTTTTATCCGATCCGGTATGGTCAATCACAATAGATAGACCTAACGTGTACACTCGTGGACTTTTCATTGTTGGAGTGCTTAAGAATTTTCTAAGGAGCGTTGCAGGGGTGGGATAGCCCAGTGGTTAGAGCTCGTAAATTGCACTTGGGTGACTTGAGTTTGATTCCCGGCTCTGCCTAAACTGTCCCGGTTTTCACGCGGAGTATGGGCACGTTAATAGACTTTCCGTATTAATGGATCATAATAATCCTACCAAATTATGTTTGAAACGCTCCATTCGTTCGTGAGATAGCGCATCCGCAGTCTCATTGACACCCACACACAGACATCACCTCAAAAACGTTCGATTCGAGTTTTGGGATGCTTGAAACGCGCTCTTCCACCGGAAACTCGAATTTGAATTTTCGACTTCGTCACAATATTTCCCCTATACATGTAGGGAAAGTAAAAATGTTTTAAAAATCGAAGGCCTTCACCTTTTCGAACTATCCTGAAAATCAATACATTTCTTGCTTCCATCGATTGAAAGAATCCTACTAAATTCCCTTCGTTTTAATTTGTTAGAGCGGTATAATGCCCACAGACCAGACACCGGCGGACAGTTCGCACCATCTCCAAAGACATCACTTAAAATATTGTCGATTCGTATTCAGAGCTACTTGGTCAATGTAAATCCGTCAAAATAATAGAGTTAGATCTTTAGGCCCCTTCATAAGACTTTCTCTTAACATTCTAACATGTATTGTAAGAAAGCAAAGAGCAATAATTTGTCTGTTCAACAATAAAAGAAAGTACAAACCTAGATCTATTAAATAATTGTCTAACGTGTTTCCGCCTTTGCAGAATCTCCAGAAGCATCCCTGCGATCTTGAAAATCGAATCTTAACCACGCATATTTACTACAGGACAGAGTCTAACGAAGCCAGAATTTCGATTTTGCTCACGGTGTGGACAACAAGGGGGTGTCCCTTTCCGAAGCGTCCCACATCGGGTACATGAAAGGCTGAAACTTTACCACGGGGCAGAACCAGATTGGCTCAATTTTAAATTTTTCTTGCGGTGTGGTCAAAATAGGGATGGGAAGAGGTAAAGTTTCTTTAAACCTTCCTGACTTCCCCCCCTCCCCTCCACACACACTGGGGACATAAAAGACTGAAACTCTACAACAGGACAGAACTTAACTGGCCCAATTTTCAATTTTAATGACTTATAAGCAAAACATCATTAAATGTTAAACAAAATGAAACTTATAAAAAAAGCTGCAATTTAATGTTTTAATAGTGCTCGTTTCCCCGTTTTTGCCAGATTTTAAAAGTCAGTATCAGCTTACCTTTTTCTTGGAAATCACTTTGTTGCCAATGTTTCAGATCGGAGGGTGACTCACAACTGACACATTCGGTATTTTGTGTGGGAGATTTTATATCACTTAATATCTAGCTTTTATCAAGTCTCTTAAACACGATGTGATGACCTCTAGGATTTTACGACCCGCCGCTGATGTGGTGTTATCTTTATGAAGTGAATGTGAAAGTGAAACTAAGCCAATTAATTTTAGCAATCTATTGCATCTTGTGAGTGAGATGTTAGTAAATAAGTTCTCTTGAACTTCTATTTGACAATCATTCTTTTATAGAAATTTTAGTTCATTATATAGGGCTGAACTCTTGGCAGTTGCACAATGGCAGACTTTGAAATGTATAACATCATCATCTTCATCACTCATCGTGCCTAGTGGCACATAAGACCTTCAGCTTGAGTCGCCACCCTGGTCGATCCTGTGCCGCAGTCCTTTCTTCTGACCAGCTCGCCCACTCCCATCAGATTTCTCTCTTGTTCTACGTATTAGTGTCCTCCAAGTTAGCTTGGGTCGACCTCAAGATATTTCCCCCTCGGCCGACCCAAGTAAGTGCCACAGCAGGGATGTTATGCTGTGACATTCTTAAGACATGTTCAGTCTATTTCCATCTACGGTTTTTTATTTCCATCTCTATTGTCTTCTGTCTAGTACGCTTGTTGACCTCGGTATTAGTAATAGCATAAGACAAAAATACTCCCAAAATACTACTCTACATTAGTCCATATCGTAAAGAAAATAAAAGTGTACAGGATCAAGCTTCCATTGCATGTAACAGCATTCATGAACCCGTTTCGCACTTATTATGCGCTCATTAGTGTAAAATAACCGAAACCAGCCATGACGGAAAAGAAACTTACTATGTGCAACAAATTTGCGAACATTTGTGGAGATCAACCATTTCAGTGTTACTACGCAACATGCTTTAAACTTCTTATGGATTAATACACGTGACACTATGCCGCAATGGTCAAGTTCCTACGCGCAGAACCTGTCTATAAAGGGCGCTCCAAGAGTTAAGATCTTATTCCCACATTAGGACCAAAGTTAGGATGCCAAATATTAATCTCCAAAGTAAGGATCGCGCTAACTTTAAAAATACCCTCTCAGTTAGTACTAATTATACACTTTTTAACGTGTCTGTGAGGATAAGTTTAAAAACGTTTAGTTGTACACTATAAAACATTTGCAAGCATGTTACTGAAAGTTTCAGGAGAATCAGCCGCTCGTAATGGGGAGTTGTTGTTGAGACCCAGACCGTCCGACCTACCAAAAAAGTTTACGGTAACGGTTTGGACGGCCGGGAAGTGCCACCCAATTTTGACCAAAACCCAGTGGGGGAGGCATCCACAGGCACCGTACCCTCCTTCCCCTACCACCAACCTCTCGGAAGGACTTACGGACCCACATCTTTAACGTGATCGTACTCCGCATGAACACGGCGGCAGTTGTGGCAGAGTGCAAATCCAGCGCGCAAACCACCGGGCTACCGCGCCCGAAATGTGCAAACAGCACGCGGTGTTCCCAGGTAGTCACCCACCCAAGTACTAACCGCGTCCGATGCTGCGTGACTTCGGTGATCTAACGAGAACCGGTGTTTTCAGCACCGTACGGCCACCGTAATGGGCAGTAAGGTTCCTAATAGTTATGATAATATATGGATATGTACATAATGCATTTATGTATATAATGTTTATATACATAAATATACAAAAATAACGCTTCGGTGGGCGATAATTAGCTGAATATTTCAGAAATGAAACTGTAATTTTCATGAGCGCCTGTAATTGCGATTTTTTTTTATAGTTTGCCGAAATTAACAACGAAATTGCTGAAAAAAAATGAGCAAAGGTTGCAGAGTGTTTTACAGTGTAAGAAATGCCATAAATAGACCCGTATTAAATTTGTTGAACGTAAGTAGATGTTAAAACTTACAAAGGTCACTTATCATCTAACCTTCGATTTCTATTACAATTTTGCTCCTAAAATAATCCTCCATATTGCAAAACCCCTAGTCACTTTATACTGTCCATCATATCCTTCTTGAAAGATTAATAAATCCCGTTCCGCACTAAAAGCGTGCTGCCAGGGAAACAGCCCTACGGCCGAACTGGACATCGAATACAAACGTCCAAACTTAACACCGGAAAACTTCTGCAATTGCTATCAGGAGCTTGTTTTGGTGCCGACACCGATCATTCTTGGAAGTATGGTTGTTGTCATGTTAAAATGGTTTCTGCTGGTGATGGTAACAATTGCTGAAGGTGAGATGATTTTTGCATGTTCTCTCTGCATTCTTATCGTACATTCACAAACTCTTTCTTCAGTGGCCTCCATTAAATGGCTCATAAAGGTTTTTATTAATATGTAATCAGAATTATATGGGATTTGCCATGTTTTACAAACCGCAACTGTAGATGCATGATTAAAAATCTCTAGTTAAAAAATTTTCTGAATAAAGCGTTTTATCACTTTAAATAGTTTATTGCATTTTATTAAAACAGTGCATATGATGCCAATATTCTTCGTGGTTAAATTCACTGCTATGCAGTCTAATATGAGGTGTCTACTAATTTATGCATAAAATCTACTTTTCCGGTAAAATTAAATTTGTGGCGTACTTTTTAGAAAATTGAGACGAAATAGAAGGTATATAATAATGGTCTAGCATGTGTGTGTCTTTTCAGACACCCCTAAAAAATAACCCCTCCTAAAAAATAACCCTTCCTAAAAATAACTATTCCTAAAAAATAACCTCTCGGGGACTACAAGACTGAATTTTTGTACACTTATAGTACCAATCAGGAGATAGAACTCAACGAAGCCGGATTTTCTATTTTCCATCTCGGGGGCGGAGAATATTTATTGAGTCTATCCAGACTCACCAGAAGTCCTTCAAAGAAGGGAAAATCTTTGCACACTTATATTTTCGACTAGAGATCGAGCTAGAATTTTTCCAAAGAGTAAAAATACTCCCTAACTTGATTTGAAGGAGTATTTTGCTTTCCAGGGGAGTCATTTTTAATAAATGTACAATTACCATCAAATTTCCATGTATTTATTAAATAATTTATTGTATTTTGCATAAAAAAAATTACAGTGTCATCTCCTAACAGAATATAAATTTCGGACTTTTCTATGTTAAAAATGAAAATTAGATTTAAGAAATGCACTATACTCTTTATTTGTGTTAATAAACAAAATACATTGTATATCTGATATCACAATTAATATGCCATATAAACTTTATGAAATGAGTTTTAAAATGTTTACTAAATATTGGACTTTTAGGATCACATTTTTTTTTTAATTTCCTGTCAATTTTCCAAGTAGAATAGCAATCTTGAATTATAAATTCGTCATAGTATGATTGACAATGTTTTTTTATTTTCATAAAAATAACTAATCATATAATTCATGATGAAAATATCAAAATTGTTACCTTACCTTTAGCTTAGTTTCTCCATATGGTGGAACTCAAACAAGGGGAAAAGAAAATTAAAAACCTATTAAGTAAAATAATTTTTATTTTTTCCTTTTAAAATTCCAAACTTCTTTGCTTTTGGCTTTTCCATTAAGGAACAGCCATAAGGAACCAAATTTCATTTACATTCAAGCCAAATCTGTTAAATTTGCTATTCTAATTTTTTTTTTATGTTTACAAAATCGGTGAGTAAAATATAAATTAAATACGCGTTATTTAATTTATAACTCGTATTTTCATATTTTAAAACGTGAAATACGCATATAGAGGCGTTCTCTCGATCTCTGGTTTCGACCACGATACAGAATCTAACGGAGTAATTTTTTTGATTTCTGCCCGGGTTGTGGGGGAGGGAAAAAATAGGGATTCTTTCGAAAAATCTTTCTAGCCCCTCCAGAAACTTCCCTGTGACCTAGAAAGGATAATCTTTACACACATAGTATCCACCATGAGATAAAAACTATCAGAGCCACTTTTGATCAACACGACTATTTTTTTTCGACAATATGCCATACATTATAATTAAAAATAAATAAAACTTATTTAAAAAAAATAGCAACTTAATTTGTAACCTTGTTTATCCTTCCTTTAACAGGCTTAAATACATGTAAAAATATAGTAGCCAATAGGTACAATTTTTAAATTCCCACATTTCTCAAGTTTGTATAGATTTCTAAACATTTATGTATTATAAAATATAAAGTTTGAATTTAAGTTTAAAAAATATCATCACGGTAGTATTATTTTAATATAATACGCTAAAGAGCAATATAATTTATGTAGCTGAAGAAACTTGCATAAAAATGTTCTAACTATCAATTTAGTCTTCCTGATGCTACAAAATTTGCATTGTTTTTTTACACTGCATCATGTCTTCAATTTTCATAAAATTGGGTATAACTATTTATACCAATTCATATTACTTCTGACAGCTAAAATTCTTCCATTTTCACCCCAAATTTAGCAATTTATGCACAGGTTGATAATTAAAAGAACTGGACGAAATTTTTAGAGCCTTTGTATCTTTGTCTGTACGTTTGTAAAAAAAAATCGAAAAAGCTAATGCATATA
This sequence comes from Amaurobius ferox, assembly GCA_951213105.1. NCBI lineage: Eukaryota > Metazoa > Arthropoda > Arachnida > Araneae > Amaurobiidae > Amaurobius > Amaurobius ferox. The sequence goes on from OX578147.1 coordinate 129,380,412, forward strand.
CACTACCCGACACAGAAAATGTAACACCACGAAACAGCGAAAAGAGTGTGATCGTAAAGGACACACAGAGATGGCATATATAAATAACTGATGTTAATCCCAGAAGAATAATGCAATACAGTAATGGCATAGACAGGGTGATCAGTGGGCAGTAGAGCCACCTCTTGCGGCGATACAACTAGCAGCTTTTCGAGGAACAGATACGATAAGGGTGCCGATAGATATCTGAGGGATGGATGACCATATGCCTTCAACCATCCTCCACACTGTTTGAGGGGGGGGGACAGGGCAGTCAAATATCGGTCAATCACGTCCCATACGTGCTCGATAAGTGAGAGATCTGGAGACAACGGAGGCCAAGGAAGCACCTGGATACCCTGCAAGGCTTGTCTGCTGATGGTTGCCGTGTGCGATCGCGCGTTATCTTACTGGAAAGCAGCATTTTGCAACCGCTGAAGTTAGGGCAGTGCAACCGGCCGTAGCACCTCGTCCACATATCATCGTGCCGTCATTATCCCTCTAATACGAACCAGTGGTGACCGGCTACCGAAACCGATGGCACCCCAAACCATGATGCCGCGTTGTCAAGCAGTATGCGTTCAACAGTCGCAGCAGGATTGGATCTGTTTCCTCATCGCATCCACTTTCTCACACGGCGACTGTCATTCGACGAACAGAACCGAGATTCGTCGCTGAACACTACCCTGCCCCATTCAGTCGTCCAAGAGACTCGAGCCCGACACCAATGCAATCTCTCACGTTGGTGTCTTGTCGTCAATGGCAGTCTTCGTAAAGGACGGTTTGAGTGCAAGCCACTTTCGGCCAATCATCGAGAAACTGTTCTCGCTTATATTGGAATATCCCATGTACCCTGCAAATTCTGTAGAATGTCGGCAGTTGTCGTTTGTGAGGCGGTACGACCACCCAGCCGTACGTAGGTGTAAAATGAATTCCCTCGCCCGATCGTCTAAATGCTGAAAAGGACTTCGGTGTCCTCGGCCAGGCATTTCTTCAAAAACACGTGTCTTTTGAAACGAAAAACAGCTCGGAAAACGAGTTTCCGTAGACGACAGACAGTAACAACTGCTGGCTCATCTGCCGTTTCCATCCCTTCTATCCCGCGATCTAATCACGTGACCTACTTGCATTTTAGTTCATTTGTATACATCGGCCAGCTGTGTGTGTCTCGCAATTTGCATAATTATACGGCCAAAGCTTCATGGTGTTGCATTTTCTATGTCGGGTAGTGTATTTATTTTATTTTTTTTTGTTTAATGTTTTTTTGAGGAAATTGGATACATTCATGTGTTGTACGCATACCACAGGTTAAACTGCACATGTACGCAAAATATTTTACCCAAATAATCATAATAAAATAGGTTTTAAGTTATACCTGCATTCATAATTTTTTTAATGAAATGATGTTTGGAAATTTATACGTTAAAACATTGAAATAACTACCAAAATTTTACAAAAAAATTTTCTGTAATAAAAGTGTGTTTCCATTTTGTACCTAAATTTAAATTAGTGCGCATATATACATTGTATGTATAATACCTTACAAAATTTTAGAATGGGATGGAAAAGAATGTAGAAAGATTTGTGAGGAGGTGTGGTAGAATATGGAGGGGTGGGAGCATAATAAATTTTTGTATGAGGGTCCACAAATTATATGAGAGGCCCTGTGAACAGGGATGCTATTTTCTACAATGGGAGCGCGATTCTAAATTTGAGAACACAAACCCCAATAAGATAGATTTAGAATAGGGACAACCCAGTGGTTAGCGAGCAGGGATTGCACTCGGACGATCCGAATTTGATTCCGGCCTGCCCAAACAATCCCCTTATTCGTGCGGAGTACAGGCACGTTAAATATGTGAGTCCGTAAGTCCTTTCCAGAACTTGGTGATGGGGAAAGGAGGATACTGTCCCTATCGATGCCACCCCCCAGTGGGTTCCAGTCTAAATTGGATGGCTCTTCTCGCCCGTCCACACAGATACCTTACACCTTCGGATAAGTCGGACGGTCTGGGTTGAAGAAGAAGGAGTGTTGTATATGATCCGCAACTTATATATAATTTGAAAAGTGATCCTTAGATGAAAAATTTTATGCACTTAAAAAGAAGAATAAGATAGAGTGAGTATGCTAAAAGAACATCAATACATTATAAAACATTAGCAATCCCATGTTTGCTATATCTAAATAGACTATTCATTTCCTAAAAATACCTCATTCTCTAACCTTCAAAACCTTGTAGCCGCTCGCTATCCCCAAATAATTCCCCAAATTGCACAGTCATTTCATGTTGCCCATCATGACACCTTTCTGATAAATTCATGAGCGTCGTTCCGCACGAAATGCGTGCTGCCAGGGAAACATCCCTCCCTAAACAGACAACGCCCGCTACGGGCAGGAAAATCTCCGCATTCGCAATCAGGCACTGTTTAAAAGTGGACAAAAAAATCTTAAGAGTGCGTAAAGAATGGCGGTCATCATGCTAAAGTGGTTTCTGCTGGTGATGGTAACGCTCGCTGAAGGTGAGGAATATTTCTTGTATTTTATCCATAAAGCAGGGCTGTATAACCACGCGAGGACCACAGTGGGCAGACCCCCACCCCTCACCCAAGAGGTGTACTCAGCCACCCCCAGATTGAAAAAATACCTACTTTTAGTAGTGATATGAAATTTCATCCAACATGTTATCCAAATTTTGAATGAAAAATTGCTTTTTGAGAATGTGCAGAGTCCACTTCGACGATAAGAGCTTGCAATGTCGTCCCAGTAACTCAACGGTAGAGTGTCGGCTGACCAGTTCGAAGATCCAGGGTTCGATTCCCGGTTGAACCAGTAAGGTGCTTTACAAATGTTATATAAATTACTTCGTTTTGAATAGTGTAGAAATAAGATTTGTTTAGTTTAGATGAATGTGTGGTTAAGTTGATGATCATCAATTTATTTACATATTTTATTGAAAATATTTTTAAAAATTTTTAAATTAAATTAAGGTAAAAGTATATAAGGTATTTTATTACTACGGTGTTCACTGTTATACACTTTAGAGTCAAAACCAAGTGATGAGCAGTTATAAAGTTAATATCACACGTAAACTTCGATTAACTTTTAGAAATTTTATCCGATTAATTAACATCTGCGCTACTAGTTAAAGCTTATGTTAAAATCGATTGTAACTATAATACATAAATATTGATGCATAGTACCTGTATGGATTCTCGCAATTAACTATTAGCTTACAAATATATGTTATTAGCTTACAAATATATGTATACACTTAACAATTTGTGTTAATAATGTATATCGTGATTTACGTGTATTGAAATATACAATAATAACTATGCAAGTTGCAGTTGCTAACGAACAATAAGCTGCGTAATACATAAACTTTGACTCAACAAGAGGTAATAATAGTAGCCCCCAGTAATAAAAAGTACCATATTCAGATATATATTTAATAAATATTTTTAATAGAGCAATTTATTTAAAGACTAAAATTAATAATTTCAGTGATTTCCCCTCTGTACCTTTCAAAATAAGTTTCCAGTGAATCTCTCCTTCAGAACTGTTGAGCATCCCTCCCCCTCCCCTTTAAATTTTACCCCCAGCAATCTTAGATTTCGTTTCTGAATACAACCCTGCGGTAAAGAAATGGTTCTAACACTATCAGTCTGACCAGTGTTTCTTTCAGGCATACATCCGAAGGGGTGGGGGGGGGGGAGCTTCTGACATTTTATGATACCCTGCTAAATGTTAATAAATTCATTATATATATATATATATACATATACATATTCTTTATTTTTCTTGCATAGCAAGTAATTTGGCAAATATGCAATGTATTATTTTCCCCTAGTTATAAATTGTTTGGTAAGTGTTTAAATTTGGTTTTATACGTAGCTATCTTATATTTTAAGTTACGGTTATATGAGTTACAATTTATTTCTAATCTATCATTGGAATTTCATATAATATTTTATTATATATGTATATGTGTGTGTGTGTGTAATAAAATTTGTAAATATGTGTAAATATATAGCACTATATATGTAAAAATTGCATATGTATAATTATATATTTATATAGGACAAATAGAAACTCCCCCCCCCCCCTTAAAATTCCATTCGCTCCCCCGGCCAAAAAGTCTTGAAAGAAACACTGAATCTGATCATTTGGGATCAACAATTTTGGGCATTACGGAGGGTGTTCACACATTTTTGTAACGATTTTGAAACAAAATATAAGTAAACAGAGATAAGAATTTTATTTTCTAATATGTTCACTCTGATAGCCCTTTTGTTTAACTATCATATTACATCCTGATTTTCAAGATAAAAGAGCTTTTCTTAAAATACCAAGGTTGATTTTGTTCCATTCCTCCACCACAAGCTTCCAGAGTCCATCGAATGTTTTGGGATGTCACTTATAATGCATAGTAATCCATAGGAGACAGGTCCGGGAACTTGGGTGGGATGCATTTAAATGGAATAGCCTCAATTCCGGTTTCATTTCTCAGTTTTTCAAAAAATATAGCAGTAGAGGTACGGCTGGTAGCCTTATCCTGATGGAACTTAACACAGCGAAGATTGCTTGGGTAAAATGATGGAATGTCTTTTTTGAAAACAGGTGCTAAAACATATTTCTAATAGTAATCTGAGTTAATTTTGACATTTTTTTCTACTTTTCTTATTTTAAGTTTTCCGTTATAAGAGAATCCAGCAATAACCATAAAACCTTAAGCAAAACTTTCCTTGTTTTCTCCGAACCAACCTTTGTTGGGTATGCATTTTTTACCTTTTTCCCAGTCAAATGTAGACTGTGACGTTTCTTTCTTTTTTTATTAATTATGTCATTTAATTTACGTGTAGAGATATTAAAACAATGCTTTTCACATCTTTTTACTTTCCCTGCAATACATGGTAATGTATAGGGAAAGTATTGGAATCATGTCGAAAATCGCAACTCGAGTTTTCGACGGATCTATACGTTTCAAGACCTCTAGAATACGAAAAAACCATTTTTAGCGTGACGTCTGTGTGTGTGTCTGTGTGTCTGTCTGTGCAGATTTTGTATCCACTGTAACTAAAAAACTAATAGACCGAATTTCACAAAATTTGGTAGGTAAGTCACTTGTGGGCGAGTCTGGTGCTGATTAGTTTTGGGTACGATTCGGGATAAAAGAACCCGCCTATTTTTGCGAAATGGCCCGCAAAAGCTTGTATCCACTCTAACTAAAAAACTAACGGACCGAATTTCACAAAATTCGGCAGATGAGTCTTTTGTGGGTCACTCTGGTGCTGATTAGATTTTGGTATGATTCGGAAAAAAATGACCTGCATTTTTTTGCAAAATGGCTCGCAGAAATTGTCAAAATCTAAACTAAAAAGCTACGTGTGCTCAAATATATCCATTAAATGCTTGTTTAATACGTAATTTTTAACGAAGAAAAGAATAAGACCAACCCCATTACACTAGAACTAGCCGTTCTCGAGATATATTAGTTTTTTTTCGTATTTTCTCCACGCCACCTTTGAAAATATGTCCAGCTATCAAATGAGAACGAAAATTGGATTAAAAGTGAATTAAATTTAATTAAAATAAAGAGAACGTGGAAATAAGTCTGCAGGGAAAGTCATGTGCTGCCCACATCAGATTTTTTAATAATCGAATAAGAGTATTATAATTTAATTAGAGTTTATCTTCGGAAAGCGCAAAAATATAGCCTTCGATCCATTTTTACTTTCCCTGCAATACATGGTAATGTATAGGGAAAGTATTGGAATCATACCGAAAATCACAACTCGAGTTTTCGACGGATCTACACGTTTCGAGACCTCTAGAATACGAAAAAACCATTTTTAGCGTGACGTCTGTGCGTGTGTCTGTCTGTCTGTCTGTCTGTGTGTCTGTCTGTCTGTCTGTGTGTCTGTCTGTCTGTGCAGATTTTGTATCCACTGTAACTAAAAAACTAATGGACCGAATTTCACAAAGATTGGTAGGTAAGTCACTTGTGGCCGGGGCTGGTGCTGATTAGTTTTGGGTACGATTCGGAATAAAACAACCCGCATTTTTTTGCGAAATGGCCCGCAAAAGCTTGTATCCACTCTAGCTGAAAAACTAATGGACCGAATTTCACAAAATTCGGTAGATGAGTCACGTATAGGTCACTCTGGTGCTGATTAGATTTTGGTACGATTCGGAAAAAAATAACCTGCCTTTTTTTGCAAAACGGCCCGCAAAAATCTTCAAAATCTAAACTAAAGAACTAGGTATACTCAGATATATCCATAAAATGCCCGTTTAATACGTAATGTTTAACGACGAAAATAATAAGACCAACCCCATTACACTAGGACTAGCCGTTCTCGAGATATTTTAGTTTTTCGTACTTTCCCTACGCCACCTTTGAAAATAAGCCCGGTTACCGAATGAGAACGAAAATTCAATAAAAGTGAAATAAATGTAATTAAAATAAAGAGAACGTGGATATAAGTCTGCAGGGAAAGTCATGTGCTGCCCACATCAGATTTTTACTTTCCCTGCAATACATGGTAATGTATAGGGAAAGTATTGGAATCATGCGGAAAATCGCAACTCGAGTTTTCGACGGATCTACACGTTTCGAGACCTCTAGAATACGAAAAAACTATTTTTAGCGTGACGTCTGTGTGTGTGTCTGTCTGTGTGTCTGTCTGTGTGTCTGTCTGTGTGTCTGTGTGTCTGTCTGTGCAGATTTTGTATCCACTCTAATTAAAAAACTAATGGACCGAATTTCACAAAATTTGGTAGGAAAGTCACTTGTGGGCGGGGCTGGTGCTGATTAGTTTTGGGTACGATTCGGAATAAAAGAACCCGCCTTTTTTTGTGAAATGGCCCGCAAAAGCTTGTATCCACTCTAACTGAAAAACTAATGGACCGAATTTCACAAAATTCGGTAGATGAGTCTCTTGTGGGTCACCCTGGTGCTGATTAGATTTTGGTATGATTCGGTAAAAAATAACCCGCCTTTTTTTGCAAAATGGCCCGCAAAAATCGTCGACATCTATACTAAAGAACTACGTATGTTGAAATATATCCATTAAATGCTTGTTTAATACGTAATTTTTAACGAAGAAAAGAATAAGACCAACCCCATTACACTAGGACCAGCCGTTCTCGAGATATTTTAGTTTTTCGTATTTTCTCTACGCCACCTTTGAAAATAAGTCCGGTTACCGAATGAGAAAGAAAATTGAATTAAAAGTGAAATAAATTTAATTAAAATAAAGAGAACGTGCATATAAGTCTGCAGGGAAAGTCATGTGCTGCCCACATCAGATTTTTACTTTCCCTGCAATACATGGTAATGTATAGGGAAAGTATTGGAATCTTACTGAAAATCACAACTCGAGTTTTCGACGGATCTACACGTTTCGAGACCTCTTGAATACGAAAAAACCATTTCTAGCGTGACGTCTGTGTGTGTGTCTGTGTGTCTGTCTGTCTGTCTGTGTGTCTGTCTGTGTGTCTGTCTGTCTGTCTGTCTGTGCAGATTTTGTATTCACTGTAACTAAAAAACTAATGGACCGAATTTCACAAAATTTGGTAGATAAGTCACTTGTGGGCGAGTCTGGTGCTGATTAGTTTTGGGTAAGATTCGGGATAAAAGAACCTGCCTATTTTTGCGAAATGGCCCGCAAAAGCTTGTATCCACTCTAACTGAAAAACTAATGGACCGAATTTCACAAAATTCGGTAGATGAGTCACTTCTGGGTTACTCTGGTGCTGATTAGATTTTGGCACGATTCGGAAAAAAATAACCTGCCTTTTTTTGCAAAATGGCCCGCAAAAATCGTCAAAATCTAAATTAAAGAACTAGGTATACTCAAATATATCCAATGAATGCTCGTTTAATACGTATTTTTTAACAACGAAAAGAATAAGAAAAACCCCATTACACAAGGACTAGCCGTTCTCGAGATATTTTAGTTTTTCGTAATTTCTCTATGCCACCTTTTTAAATAAGTCCGGTTATCGAATGAGAACGAAAATTGAATTAAAAGTGAAATAAATTTAATTAAAATAAAGAGAACGTGAATATAAATCTGCAGGGAAAGTCATGTGCTGCCCACATCAGAATTTTACTTTCCCTGCAATACATGGTAACGTATAGGGAAAGTATTGGAATCATGCCGAAAATCGCAACTCGAGTTTTCGACGGATCTACACGTTTCGAGACCTCTAGAATACGAAAAAACCATTTTTAGCGTGACGCCTGTGTGTGTGTCTGTGTGTCTGTCTGTCTGTGTGTCTGTCTGTCTGTCTGTCTGTGCAGATTTTGTATCCACTCTAACTAAAAAACTAATAGACCGAATTTCACAAAATTTTGTAGGTAAGTCACTTGTGGGCGGGGCTGGTGCTGATTAGTTTTGAGTACGATTCGGAATAAAAGAACCCGCCGTTTTTTGCGAAATGGCCCGCAAAAGCTTGTATCCACTCTAGCTGAAAAACTAATGAACCGAATTTCACAAAATTCGGTAGATGAGTCACGTATAGGTCACCCTGGTGCTGATTAGATTTTGGTACGATTCAGAAGAAAATAACCTGATTTTTTTTGCAGAATGGCCCGCGAAAATTGTCAAGATCTAAACTAAAAAGCTACGTATGCTCAAATATATATATCCATTAAATGCTTGTTTAATGCGTAATTTTTAACGAAGAAAAGAATAAGACCAACCCCATTACACTAGGACTAGCCGTTCTCGAGATATATTAGTTTTTTTCGTATTTTTCCACGCCACCTTTGAAAATAAATCCAGTTATCAAATGAGAACGAAAATTGAATTAAAAGTGAATTAAATTTAATTGAAATAAATAGAACGTGGATATAAGTTTGCAGGGAAAGTCATGTGCTGCCCACATCAGATTTTTTATTTTCTAGCGACATCAAAGAATATTTTTAATGATGCAGACGATAATTAAACCTTATTCCGACCAGTCAGGTTTTTTTATTTATTTAAATTTAATTCTGGAGAAAGTCAAAATCGTTACAAAAATGTATGAACACCCTCTGTATATGCTAAAATTTCTCGTCCGGCCCTTGTGATGTCCCTGATTTTTCGGAGCATACAAAATGTGTAAAAATCGTTCAGTGGTGACTTCAAAAAGTTCATGGACAAGGGGTTTTCGTTTAACTAAGTCAAGGGGTTTTCGTTTAACTAAGTCAAGGGGTTTTCGTTTAACTAAGTCAAGGGGTTTTCGTTTAACTAAGGCGCCATTTTAAACATGAAGACCTTATTTTTAATTAAGAGGTCATTTTGAACCTTATGTTTTTATTCCTTCTATTTTCCCTATAATACATGTTATTGAAATCGTGTTGAAAATCGTAACACGAGATGCTTATATAAACTTTAATGCTTGTGAATCCACGTTATAGCTTAAAAGAGAGAAATGTAACCCAAAAGAGATAAAAGTAGCTCAAATAGAAGGTAGCATGAAATGTCCCAGATGACATTAAAAGGTAACTCAATCGGTTCTATTTCTCAAATATGAAAATACTGACTTGATAGCAAAATGACTGGAAAGTAGGCTTTTAATTTTTAATCATTACGTATTTAATATTTATGACAGCATGATCAAACTTGAAAACCTATGAGCCTGATGTTCCTGTTCAAGAAGTTCCTAGTACGAATTAGCTTTAACCTCTGATCTGTGCCAATATTTGAAACCATGTCATTATTTGAGCAGAACAGATGAACCTATGAGCAACGGAATAAAATATTTATGAATTAATTATTTTCATATGTTTTCTGGAATACATGATAAAGCAAAAACAAAATGTAATTAATCTGAATGATTGCATCATTATTCTTGAAAACTTGATAAATTTGATCAAATACCAAATTTTACTTTTACATACCTAGCACTATGGAACATAGCAGTCACGTATTTGAATTACTTTGTTCTCGGGCGTTTTTCTTTCAACTAAACAGCAAAATAGGAATCTGATCTTTGCAGCACATGGCTTTCCTATATAATGCAACGAATATATTTATTTCACAGTGAAAAAATTATAATAAGATCTTTTTCTAAACTACACTATTTTCAAAGATGTCGTTTGCACTTTTCCGGATGACAACATGTCAAGTTATTTCGAAAAACCCAATTAACTTATACTTCGCGCAACTTTAAATTGACTATCAATATTGATAGCATATCAGTATTGATAGCAACTATCAATATTGATAGCATCTGCATTAAGAAATACAGTCCATATAGTAGTAAAATGTTTGAATAACTAATTCATACATTTCGAGTCAGTTTCGTTGACTTAAGTGTTATTTTTGCAATTGGGATGATATTTTAGTCAACCTTGAGCGAAATATCGTCAAGTTGGCAATATTTCGCTAAATAAGTCACCATGTTCGCCAAGTGAATCGCTAAGCGTTACACACAAATGGAGAGTAGCACATTTATTATGACTGTTCGCGAATTGTTAGGCACCAAAATACAAAACTGTTACTCAAAGTATCTTCTTTCGTGAATGGAACGAACTAGATCCACGAGAATGATGCAAACAATTTATCGCATGGTATTACATATGAAAAGTGGACATATTTCACGATAGTTAATACTTTTTTAATTTATATAACTTTTTGATAAATTAATTTGAAAATAGTTCAATAACTCGAAAAAGGTCTATGCTAGTATTCTAACATTTTTGTCATTCCTTTTCTGATAAAAAAATTACACAAGAAATCATTATTACGAAATTATTATTACGATAACTGACGAACAAATAGACCGATTCAAACGAAATTTGGTACAAAAATCACAATCCATGAATACTGGAAGCCTATTGTTTTTAAACGTAATCGAATGTTCAGAACCCCCTAAATTGTCAAGTGAAATTTTGAAAAAATCATCAAAAAATGAAAACCTTTAATAAAGTTACGCAAATAGACATTTCTAATGTAATTTTTCCTTAGAAAACGATTGATATAAACTTTAGAACGCTAGCATGAACCGTTCTCGAGATATTGCACATTTTTTAAATAAATTTATCAAAAAATCCCATAAATTAAAAAATATATTAACTGTTGAGAAACATGTTCGCTTTTCACATGTAATATCATACGATAAATTGGGTGACATCATTCTTGTAGATCTAGCTCGTTCCATTCATGAAAAAAGATACTTTGAGTAATACTTTTGTATTTGAACGCCAATAGTTATTTATCTGCTATAAGAATAACTTATTTCTCGGTTCATAACGCTTGGCTAGATTTTGGCGCCGAATTTGGTGGAATGTCGCCAGCTTGGCAACTTTTTTAAATGTTGCCGAATTAATGAAAATCTCGCCAAATGGATAAAAATAACACTAAATCAGTGAAAATGACGACTAATTGACGAAAATTCAATTTCTTAGAAAGAATATAAATAGGTACTATAAGAAAAACCTATTTCTTTATTGTAAAAATAGTAAATTCATTTCATTATATAAGGAAAGTCATGTGTTGCCAGCATCAGATTTTTTACAATATATATAAACGTGATGATGTGACTGTTTCTATTAAACGTTGAATTTCTATTTGGCAGGTATACAGGTATGCGAGAAGAAGTTAGATAATTGTGAAGGAGATACCTGTTTCAAGTAAGGCATCTTCATTTGTTCTTTGAATTTTCTTTGCACATTTCATACTGCACAATCAAGTTTGGTAATCGAAAGTCTCGCACATTAAATCTTCAGAAAATATAACGCAACCAGAAATTGAAATAATAGAATTTTTTTTCTTTTAGGTAGCACTCATATACCTTTAAAATTTATATCAGAAATATCGTCTGCTGTTTTTAATTCAACAGACGATCATTTCAGACCTCTTTTTTATCAATCGAAGAGTAGGACGTTTTTCCAGATTGAAATATTAGTACTTTCCCCACATGCACAGTATAATGTATGGGGAAAATGTTGTAACGGGATCGAAAATTCGAATTCGAGTTCTCGACGGAAGAGCTTGTTTCAAGTATCTCTGGACTTGAATCGAACGTTTTTGAAGTGATGTCTGTATTTGTGTGTGTGTATGTGTGTGTGTGTGTGTGTGTGTGTCTGTGTGTGTGTGTGCGCGCGTGTGTGTGTGTTGTTGTTGTTGAGACCCAGACCGTCCGACCTACCAGAAAGGTGTAAGGTAACTGTATGGACGGCCGGGAAGTGCCACCCAATTTAGACCGGAACCCAGTGGGGGAGGCATCCACAGGGACCGTACCCTCCTTCCCCTACCACCAACCTCTCGGAAGGGCGTGTGTGTGTGTGTATGTCCGTGCGTGTGTGTGATGTATGTATTCATTCTAGCTCAGAAACTAACTGATGAAATTTCACGAAATTTCATTTTTATGCTTTACAATTATATGTTATTCTGATGTTGATTACATTTTTGTTCGATTTGGAACAATCAAACTGACTTTTTATTTTCGATGTGGCTCACAAAAATCGATAAAAAATTAAATGAAGTATGAGTAAATGCGTCGAGTAAATGCTTTTTTCATATGTAATATATGATGACAAAACGAATAAAGCCAATCCTGTAACTCTAAGATAAACTGTTTTCAAGAAATATCTAGGGCTCTTATTTTGTTGTTGTTGCTGGTGTTTTATCTTGTGTTTGTTTTTCACAATTTGATGCCATTTTGAAATACGCCAAGTCGGCAAATGACAAATAAAATTCTAAAAACTGACTATTTCTTATGTAATTTGAAATAAATACGTATTTCATGTGTTATTTAGTGCAATAAAACTTAAATTTATGTGTATAAAGAAAAAAAGAAATATAAAGTTAATTTGAGTGTGTAGACCAAGTCATGTAATGCCTACATTAGATTTTTAAAAAGTAACTGTAACACAATTACCTAGTGATTACTACTACTCAAAATAACATTACGCACTTTTTAGTACTTCGTTGAAAATACAACGGAAACTAGTTATTGTACCGTTCAGTTATTTCATTTCTTCACATATAATTGTGACGGTTCTTCAGTTGCTTACTGACAACTACCGGTGCTCTAAATAAAATTAAGTAACTCTTGAAATGACTCGTTAAAATGTACAACGGTAATTTATAACGGTAATGTTCAGTTATATTCTTTCCCCACAAATAACTGTGACGGTACACTACAGCCAGTTACATACTGACAACTACCAGTACTCAAAATAAAATTAACTTTTAAGTGATTGTGACAAAATGTAACTGTGACTTGTAATTGTAACGTTCAACTCTTTCCATTTCCCACAAGTAACTATAACGGTACTTCAGTTACTTACTGACAACCACTAGTGCTCAAAATTAAATAAACTTTTAATGTAACTTATTGAAAAATGTAACGGCTAACAGTGACTTGTAACTGCAATGTGTAATATTCAATTATTTCAGGTCTTTATAAGTAACTGTGAAGGTACTTAAGTTACTTAGTTAATGACAATACCCCTCGTTCAAAATAACATAAACTTTTAAAGTAACTCGTTGAAAAATGTAACTGTAACTTGCAACTATAATATTCTGCTATCTCTTCTCTTTACAAATGACTATGGCGGTATTGTAGTTACTTATTAACAAATACCAGTACTCAAGTAACTAGGTAAATGTGTAACTTACAGTTATTTTAATTCTGCAAATAACTTCAGTTACTTAAGTCTAAAATAAAAGAAACGAAACTTACTAGTTACATTTTCAAAGTAACTTGTCAAAGTAACCAACACTGAATGAAACATCCCTGATTTGTACAATAAATGACTTTCATTTGTAGAATAAATGACCACCTGGCGTTACAAACACGTACCCCACAAGCATTATCAATAACTACCGGGCAACCGTTTCCCACATTCCGACACAGACAGCTCATTTGTCACGAAAGACACACGCCGTTTAACCCGAGCTATCGTTTTCATTAAATCCCTGTTTTACTTTCATTAATTTGCTTTTTTATCGCCCTAGATCGATCCCGTGCTACCATGGAGACTGCACTGACATGGGAATGTGCGAGTGTGACCTATGCTGGGAAGGTGAAAGTTGCCAGGACTTTGGTAAGCCTTAAAAAAATTATCAACGACCCGCTGATGGTTTATTTGAAATTTGATATTTAGATCTTATGAGCGCGATAAGATGAACAAAGTGGCAGTATTACTTTCACTGCAAGCATAGTATAATGTATAGTGAAAGTATCGTGAGGGAGACTTGAATTTTCGGCTAAGGAGCACGTTTAGAGTATCGCTGAACTCGAATCGAACGTTTTTGAGGTGATTCCTGTGTGTGTGTGTGTGTGTTCATATATGTATCCGTGAGTCTGTAGAGGAAATATCTTATGAACAAAGTATTTTAAAAACATTTTGGTCTATTATTATAATCGATGAATACTGGATCGATTGTAATAATGATTACTTATTGATATTATACATTATTATAAACATTATTATAATGATTATAATAATGATTTGATTTCTTATTGAATATAAAAGTAATCAAATGTTTAGAAGACCTCCCAAATACTTACATACACACAGACACACACACACATTATATATATATATATATATATATATATATATATATATATATATATAATAAAAATTTTCTGATTGACCAAATTTGTCTAAGGGGGTAGAATAAAATTTTAAAAAGTGTAACTTTTTGAAAATTAATGGAAGGACTATTTCATTAACGTAGTCTTATTTCCTACCTTACTTTCAACATTTTTGCAATTTACATTGGCCACTTATCTCCAACAAGTAAAAAATTAAAGCGCGTTTCAATCTTTTTGGGACACCCTGCATATATATATATATATATAATAATAGAAGTTTGAAAATCCAATGAACGAAAAGTAAGAAGATGTAACACGATAAACCTAACTTTTTAAAACACCCACAGAATAAAATATAATACAGCAAATCATCAATCAAATGGATAAAAAATAATATACTAAAAATATAATAAATGCAATAACATAGGCAGTAAAAAACGATAAAAAATTAGGAGAATACGTGCAACAAGATTCCTCTAATAACATTGGACGAAAGTAAATTTAACAAGAAAGATCAATCATGCATAAGCATTGATTATGAAACACTTTCCAACTGAAATGTAATTTCATTTAAAAATTTCTAAAATGTGATTCATTCAGTGGTAATATCTTTTACATTATCACAGTACTACAGTAATTTATTATACTTAAATATTTAAAACTGTATCGAAATATAAATCATCTGATTCTTTATGCAAAATCAATGAATATTTCATTCATATAACTTGTATTCCAGACTCCAGAGCTAAATAATTTTGTGTGAAAAAAATTCAGCAATTCTTATGTAATTCATCTTACAATCGCTTGAGATATTTGCATTCTGCATATGTTAAAATTAGGCTTCCTTGAAGAAATAATAAAAGTTTAGGGATCATTTAAAATCACAACTATTGTAATTGCATAGGCACGGAATTTAGATACACAGATAATACACAGATAATATATATGTGTATGTGTATGTACTCAAAGTATTGGAATCGTGCCGAAGATCGGAACTCGAATTTTCAAAGTATCTACACGTTTTGGGACTTCTAGAACACGAAAAAACTACTTTTAGGAAGACGTCTGTGTGTGTAAGGGTGTATCTGTGTATGTTTCTGTGTGTCTGTGTGGATATTACATCCACTCTAATTGAAAAACTAATGGACCGAATTTCATACAATTTGGTAGGTATGTTTTTTGTGGGAAATCCTGATGTTCATTAGATTATAGTACGATTCGTAATAAAAGAATCTGCCTTCTTTGCGAAATGGCCGCAGAAATTGCCTTTATCCACTCTAGCTAAAAACTAATGAACCAAATTTAACAAAATTTGGAGTATAATATTTCAATAACCTACAAGTGATTTATATACCAAATTTAACAAAATTTTGTATATAAAGCATTTGTAGGTTATTCTACTACGATTCGGGAAAAAGGAACGGGCTATTTTTGCGAAATGGCCAGCAAAAATCGTTATATATAAAAATAAAAGACTACGTGTGCTCAATTATATCAATTAAATTCCTATTTTATATGTGATTTTTGACAACAAAAAGAATAAGACTAACCCCATTACTCTAGGACTAGCCGTTCTTGAGATATTCTAGTTTTTTCGCGTTTTCGCTACGCCACCTTTGACAATAAGTCCAGCTATCAAATGAGAACCAAATTTAAGTTTAACGTGTAAATTCAATGTCATTTAAAATACTTATGTTGTGCAGATAAACTCAAATTATCATTGAATAAATAAAGAGAACGAATATGAGTCTGCAGGGAAAGACATGAGCTGTCCACATCAGAATTTTTAACAATATTACACCAATGATTTATAGAAGTGAACGGGGATTATTTTCAGGCCATTTCGAAAAAATGTATGATCTATATTTAAAGATCCATCAAATTTTTGTCGAATAAAATGTTCAACAAATTTAAGCTGTGTACCAAATTTTAACTCTCTAGGACGTAGGAAAGTGCATTTAAAATGCCATCAATTAAATTTATCATGAAGAGTTATATAAAATTTAAAAAAAATGAAAAATTGTTATCTACCAAATATATTTTAAGATATGAAGCCACTCCCATATGCAAAACGTTTTAACAAATGGAGAGATATTTATTATATAATATCTCTCTCTTTTCTTTCTGGAAGATATCCCAAAGTCAGAATTTAATTGAATTTGTTTTTTTCCCTATATTAAATAATTTTTTTAATTAAAAAACTACTTAACATATTTTACTGAATTTTTTTTTATATATTCTATAGGATAATGTGAATATTTCCTAAAAATTTCGAAGCAATTCGTGAATTTTAAATTTACTTAAAAAATGTTTGAAAAATTAGGTCCCATAGGGTTCAATGTATTTCATTTTTTCAACCCGGGTTCAATAAAAAACTAATTGGGTGATATTATTTATTTATATTCCCATAGGTCCTACAGACCGTCTGAACAACATACTAAAATTTCATTTTGATAAACTCATTTTTACGGCAGTTATCGTGCTAACGGACAGACAGACAGACAGACAGACAGACAGACAGACAGACAGACAGACAGAATGAACAAAGTCATAAACACTTTTCAACTTTGTTGTAAAGTGTTAAAAATAGAAAAATTAAATATAGAAATAACTAATTCTATTACTAAATTTAGCGCAAATGCAGCATAAATTTGAATAGATTGCAAAAAAAATTTATAGATACTATAGCCTATTAAAATATGGAGGATACTATGCAAATATTATTAAATAAAGAATTTAAAGTTATTAAGTAAATGGATTGAAAATGCAAAATACATTTAATTTATTGCGCAAATGCAGCTCATAAATAAAATGATTTCAATAATAATAGAAGTTTGAAAATCCAATGAACGAAAACTAAGAAGATGTAAATAGTATCAATAAATTAAATGTATTTTGCATTTTCAATCCATTTACTTAATAACTTTAAATTCTTTATTTAATAATATTTGCATAGTATCCTTCATATTTTAGTAAGCTATAGTATCTATATATATATATATATATATATATATACAGAATGTCCCAAAAACATTGACCTCGGCTTTTGTTCCTTAAATATTGATCTTAAACATATATAACAAATTACAAAGTTGCGTAAAAAGGTACAGAGTTTTATGAAATCGATTAAAATTTTCAAGGTAATTAAATTTGAAGAAATGCAAAATTTTTTATACGACCCCCGTACAAAAAACTTTCCAATGAGTGAAATGTGCCCTATACACTAATAAGGTGATGTACAAAATTTCAGCATTTTATCATAAAAAGTCCCAGAGATATGAAAAGACAAAAATGCTGACTTAAACCACTTTTCGATGCATTGACATGGGTTCTCAAAGGGTAAAAATCATGTCGGCATATCGCGTTTCAGGGGTCATACACAAATAACGGAAGAAAACAATGATTACATAAATAAATAATAATTTTGGTATTTATTGGTACAAAAGTATCTACACAGTGTAGAAATAACAACTTTACACAAAGGTTACGAAGTTTGTTCAAAATGTTTTCCATCCATACTAAAGATCCATTAAAGATAAGAGGGAGATATTATTTGCCTATGATGCATTTCTGCGTTGCGTCATTTGCACTCTTGCTGTAAACATTTACATTTTAGTTTGTGATTAATCCCTCACCAACTTTGTTTAAACATATCACTGGGACTCCCTTTCTACTTCCCTCAATAATCTGATTTTAGAAATATCTATTGATAAAAGTTGCTCCGTTATTTTCCCAAAAATTTACTCTAATATGAAAAGAAACCCCATTTCCAAATTTAACAATAGATCCATTAAAATTAAAAATCATTTAAAATTTTTTGGTTTAATTATTGATAATAAATTAAATTGGGATCCTCATATTCGATATCTCCAAGAAAAATGTCTTAAATTTTGTACTACTTTTGACCAAATTTCTGGGAAAAATTGAGGTGTCAAAAAATGTTTCCTAAAATGCTGGTATCTACGTGCTGTGGAAAGAGTTATTACTTACGGTTCTGCTATATGGGGTAAAAACTAAAAAAAAATGCAAATTAAAAACTTCTTTCACTCCAAAGGATCATTCTTCTAAAAATCTGCCTAGGCTACCGTACAACATCTAATATCTCCTTATTTTCCCTCACTAGTAGTCCACCCATTCATTTTACAATTTCTACCTTCTATAATAAATTTATTTTTTGCAAACAAAAAATGGATTCCTTTTCTTCTCCCTCCCTCTCGCCTCCCTCTGATTTTGATTTCCTTGTTCCTTTCTCTAACTTTCACTCCTCTAAATGGTCCGTAAATTTAGTTAACAGAATGGATAAAGACTCTGCCATTTATAATATATATACTGATGGTTCAAATATTGACAATAACACTGGTTTTTCAGTCTGTATTTTTAAACATGATGTTCTGGAAATAATTCTCTCGTATAAACTTGACAACACGAATACAGTATTTCAAGCTGAACTTACCGCTATTTCCTTTGCTATTGACTGAGTTTCCTCTAATAATACCGCTGTTAATATTTATTCCTATAGCCTCTCTTCCATTCAAGCTCTTAACTCAAAAAATAAATCTAATTATCTTAATTCCATTAAATCGAAAGCTCTCCTTGCCCAAAACCTTGTCAATATTTCTTGGGTAAAAGTTCAAAATAATATATCTGGAAATGAAATTGCTGATTGCCATGCCAAAATTGCTGCTATATCTGGTTCCCCTCTTACTATTCCCTTTCCTTACTCACTCTTCTCAAAGTTTTTTAAATCTCATATCTTTAATCTTTGGCAAAATTATCTGAATGATTATATTTCCACCAGGACTGGCGATCCGGTTAGAATCCTGTTGCACCTCCCTATCGTGAATCCTAATTTACAAATTTTTAATAAATATCTCATTTACTTTCTTACTAGTCATGGCCCCTTTCTTGATTACCTATACTTTTCCAAAATTAAATCCACCTCTAACTGTATTTGCAATAAATTCGGTGACGTTGACCATTTTCGATTGTCTTTTTTATAAAAATTTTCATCTTTTCAAAACTTCCCCCTCTAATAAATCAATTTGGTTCTCCAAAGTTCGTTCAAATCCCTCTTCAGCAGGTAAAATTAAAAACTGTATTCTTGTTGCCATAGAAATTTCTAATAAAGTGACCTAAGCTTATGAGTAGATTCTACTCTCAATTAATTTTGATCAATGAATCCCTTTATTTCATTCTTATTAACTTATATGGACTTATTGTGTTACCTCCATATTTTCTGTTTCAAAAAAAGAAAAAAAACTATGTTAAATGTTCTTATTTTCTCGGTTCTTTCTTTTTCTCGTGACCCTTTTTATTTGTATTTTTTCTAATTTTTCTTTTCTAAATTTTATTCTAAATTTCTGTTTTTGTTTTCCATGTGCCTAATTTCTTTTTCCTTTTCATGTATTTTCTTTTTACATATTTTCTAAATTCTGCTTTTAAAATTTTATTATTTTCTTTAATTTTAATCTATTTTTCATTATGTTAATATGCCTCACTTTAAATTTTATTTGTCAATGATCTTTTTATCTATATTCTCAAAAACCCTTTTCCCATTTTTGAAAAATGGACATACTTGTCAAGTTTAAATATAATGTAAAACTATCTGTATAACCACACTATTTTTCATCATTTGTTATCTTTTTAGACATAAACAAATGTTCGTTTGGCGGGATGGTAGACCTTGGGTGGTTACTGAGTACAGGAGATATCCCTTCCCGATCGTGCAGCTAGCTACTCTAAACCCACTATGTGGGTCGCACGGTCTGCGGTCTTCAGACCTCCGACATCTTTGCACTAACCTACAGGGTTGATTTGTTCGGGCGCCATTGTAACGAACTTTGCCGCCCCAACCGGAAATCGAAGCCTGAATCTTCGAACTGGAGAGCCGACGCTCTATTTACTGGGTTGAACTACTGGGACTAAATTGCAAGCTCTCTTAGTCGAAGTAAACTCTGCACCCGGAGCAGAGATACCTAATTTAGACCGGAACCCAGTGGGGTGATATCAGCGGAGACTACATTTTCTTTACCCTACCATCAACTACTCGGAAGGACTTTTGGACCCACAGATTTAGCGTGCCAGTACTCCGCGTTAACACGGGGGTAGTTTAAATATATCCGGGAATCGATCTTCTATCCTCCGAGTGCAATCTCAGTACCTTAACCACTGGGCTTTTCCGTTCCTCGTACCAAGGACTTAGGGTCCGCCCCCGAATTTTAACTTTTTGGGGATGGGTTCTGTTCACGTTTGTAATAAATTCAGGTTGGATCGAGCCTGGTATAAATAAATATAAAAGCCAAAATTAGATTAAAATTAAAATAAAAAAATCAAGCAAACAAAAAAAATTTGAAATTACTTGTGAAACAAAATTCTCAATAAGCGGAATATTAGTGGTTTTATTTTCGATTGGGCAAAAAGGTTCTTTACACTATATGTACTATAATTTGTGTTTAATTCCTTAAATAGTAAATTTTTATCATGATACGAAGCAACAGTGTGTTAGCTTTAGACAGATTTTTAAGTATTTTAAAAACAATTGGGCCGAGTCTCGTCGGGCAGGACTTTGAGTGTTTCGAGCTGGGTCGGGCTTGGGTGAATTATTCTGAAAGATTCTCGGACTCGAGTCGGGCCAAATCCTCATATCTTCGGGTCGGGCCGAATGTTAAACATTTTTAAATTAAGCCCGTCAGACTTCTAGTGCTTGTGTGTGTGTGTGGACATAATAACTGAATGAATGAACATACCGATTCTCTATTTTATAACTAGATATATTATGTGAAAAACTATAATTGATTGAATTTATATTAATTATTGTGATCAGAATTCGTATTATCCGAATTTGAAGATTTTCATAACATTCTTTCCTGGAGAATGTTAATTCCTTGAATATTGATGGTACTATTCAGAGTATTTCAGCATTGTTGTCCAATTCAAACTGCGACAATTACAAACACATACTTAATATTTGAAAATGTGTCGAAATTAAATGCAAAGTCCTTACATATAATTTTTACTTCCAATGGGTGGTACTATCATAAAAATTGGGAGGACCAAATTTTTATACAATCCTTTGAGATAAAAGTTAAATTATAAAAAGTTTCGCTGTACAGTAATGACTAAAAAGTTAAACAAGAAAGATCAATCATGCATAAAGCATTGATTACGAAATATTTTCCAACTTCAATGCAAAGTACGATACATTCAGCGGTGATATTTTTTTAATTATCAAAGAATACTATAATTTATTTTACTTGAAAACTTAAAACTTCATCTAAAAAAATGAACTTCATTCACTTATACACTTTATTCATTTATGCACTTTATTCACTTATACACTTATACACTTTTATTCCTCCATTTTGTTGCTCCAAGTCCTCTGGACGAGCCGGACGGCCTGGGGCTTTCACACTTTTATTCCAGACTCCAGTGTTAAATAATTTTGCGTGAAAAATAATCAACAATTCTTATACAATTCAAATTACAATCACTTGTTTACATTCTGCATCCATTAAAATTAGGCTTCGTTGCAGAAATAATCAAAGTTTGATGATCATTTAACTCAAAAATATTGTAATTGCGCTGGCGCAAGATATAGATGCACAGAAAATACGCAAAAATAAAGCGGTTTTAGGACGGATGCAACACAAAGTATAATCACGATTTTTTCTCTGGGAAAAAAAGATGGATGTCATATTTTGAAGTGGGTCACGTAATTTCCTCATATTATATGGGAGTAATTATTATTTTATTATTTTAATTTTTCTTTATAAAACTTCCCAACATATTTTTCTGAAATTTTTTTGTATATTTTATAGGATAATTTGAATATTTCCTAAAAATTTTCGAAGCAATTTGTGAATTTAAAATTTGCTTAAAAAATATTTGAAAAATTAAGTCCTATAGGGACCTAATTATTTTATTTTCATTTTTTTATATTATTTTACATGTTTTATATTATATTATATTATTTTGTATTTCTGTTTTTTAACCCGAGTTCAATCCAAAACTAAATAGGTGATATTATTCATTTACATTCCCATATGTCCCACAGACCGTCTCAACAACATACTAAAATTTCATTTTAATGAAGTCAATTTTACAGCAGTTATCGAGCGAACGGACAATCCGACAGAATGACCAAAGTCATAAACACTTTATAACTATGTTGGAAAGTGTTAAAAAGGGGTGCAATTATCTGCATTATTCGGTAAATTATTGCTTATAAAGGAAATCCGGAATATCTCCCTTGTGAATTTGGGTTGGCTGCAATTATAAGGTTTTAGGCACATGCAAGGACTTGTTTTAATTTACAGTCAGTCCCTGCAGCATGAGTTGAAATGGAGGTGGAAACTCAATCTCAATTTTCTAATTATATATTTTGTAAATAAATTCATGAATTGTATTTATTTTGTAAATAAATTCATGAATATTGAAAATAACTGCACTGGATATTTTTGTTTTTACTAGCCACTGTACAGAGTCTCTTTTTCTCATTTAAATTTTTGCTCAAGGGACTGTATAAAATTAGCCCACCTCTCTAATTGTTATAAAAATACCAGTTACAGGAAAAAGTTATATAAATCAATTTCGCATTTAATTTTAACAAACTTTAAAATTGAAAATATGTGCTTAAAACTAATGGTCGATATTCGAAAAATAGGGTCAATTATGTTGAAACACCCTGTATATTATATGAGGTAAATTGATAATTTGAAAAACCCTATGGAAGTTAATGGTTATCACATAAATTTCTATTACTCTCCACAGCGGGGGGTGCAGGGGGCAACTAATCACACCTTTATAACTTTCGTTAGGAAAGAGTATTTTTTTATAGAAGTTGTCACTAATTTCGATATCATTAAGCCTCTTAAGCCTAAATATTATCACGCATGAATATTAACATGCTGTATATTGACATGCCATTAAGCCTGAATATTAACATGCCATTAAGCCTGAATATTAATATACCATTCAGCCTGAATATTAACATGCTGAATATTGACATGCCATTAAACCTTAATATTAACATGCTGATGATGAAAAATGTCAATTTGGGGCCCACTAAAATCTGGGGCCTTCAAAAAATCTCGAAAATCCTACCTAACCCAGAAGATTCTAAACCACATCCGTAAAATTCGAGAAGCTCGTGGAAGTCTCCAAAAGTCTTCCAAATTGGCAGCATTTTGCAAAATATGCCACCAAAGTCGAGCGACAGAGACCTTCAATTACAAGCAATTGTTACCTGTAAAAGTCGTTTTTCCTCGGCGACAGTCTATACGCTGTGGAAAACATTTCAAGTGTTTGTAATAAAAAAATGCCAGATGTCGGAAAAACTTTTTCTAACTTTTCTCGTAACCTCATATAAATTAAAACTGAAAATTCATTCAAAGGATTTATAGTTCCACTCAATATTATAGGTAATTAATCTTATTCAAGTATTTTTACATTTGTAATCTATATAAAATTGAAAATCCGTCTGTCTGTCTGTGTCATCACCACTGGAAAACAGCTGCCCCCTAATTTTATGAAATCTTATAGGTATGTAGCTTTGAAATAACCCCATATGAAATTTAGTCCATGTTTGAAGTTTATAAGACCAGGGGTTTGTCATGATATTTAAATCGCACAATTAAATCTTTCATAGAAATAGCATTATGCAGACAAGATTTATTCCACCAAAAATTGTATCATGTTGCTTAGCAACGCCATTGACTTTTAAATTACACTACCTCACAGTCAGTGTTGCCATTAGGAAATTGCATTTTTCTGAATATGTATTGACTTTTAAATTACACTACCTCACAGTCAGTGTTGCCATTAGCAAATTGTATTTTTCTGAATGTGTATTGACTTTTAAATTACACTACCTCACAGTCAGTGTTGCCATTAGGAAATTGTATTCTTCTGAATATGTATTGACTTTTAAATTACACTACCTCACAATCAGGGGGCGCGGTAGCCCATTGGTTAGCGCGCTGGAGTTGCACTCGGTAGGCCCGGGTTCGATTCCAGCCACTGCCAAAACTGCCGCCGTGTTCATGCGGAGTACAATCACGTTAAACATGTGGGTCCGAAAGTCCTTCCGAGAGGTTGGTGGTAGGGGAAGGAGGGTACGGTTCCTGTGGATGCCTCCCCCACTGGGTTCCGGTCTAAATTGGGTGGCACTTCCCGACCGTCCAAACAGTTGGACCCGACCGTCCAACCTTACACCTTTCTGGTAGGTCGGACGGTCTGGGTTTCAACAAAAACTACCTCACAGTCAGTGTTGCCATTAGGAAATTGTATTCTTCTGAATATGTATTGACTTTTAAATTACACTACCTCACAATCAGGGGGCGCGGTAGCCCATTGGTTAGCGCGCTGGAGTTGCACTCGGTAGGCCCGGGTTCGATTCCAGCCACTGCCAAAACTGCCGCCGTGTTCATGCGGAGTACGATCACGTTAAACATGTGGGTCCGAAAGTCCTTCCGAGAGGTTGGTGGTAGGGGAAGGAGGGTACGGTTCCTGTGGATGCCTCCCCCACTGGGTTCCGGTCTAAATTGGGTGGCACTTCCCGACCGTCCAAACAGTTGGACCCGACCGTCCAACCTTACACCTTTCTGGTAGGTCGGACGGTCTGGGTTTCAACAAAAACTACCTCACAGTCAGTGTTGCCATTAGGAAATTGTATTCTGAGTATGTATTAGGTTAAACCATGTAGGTTGTACTATGACTCCTTTCATTCCTTTCAGTCGACAACTACCTTCCATTATTCATCAAAGAGGAAGAAACTGCCGTTGTCAGTGACCCATGGAGTCCAGACATTGTGTACACTGCTCAAGCCTTCGATGAGGACATGGGCACGACATGTCCTGAGGACTCCATACTGTGCGACTGCGCAGAAGTGAGCTATTCCATTTCCGCTGGCAACTCGGACAGGCTGTTCTATATCAACAACTTTACGGGTGATATCTACGTCAAAGAGGCCTCACAGGTGGTGTCAGGAATAACTTATAACCTGACGATAACAGCTAGTACAATGAAGGGAAAAGTTAGTCCTTCGCCCAGAGCACATATGCAGGTACGCAATAAGATGACAGTAAGGTAGTTTTTCTCATTCTTCTTCATCTCAGCTATTTTAAAGTAACAACTAGCTTAGTAGGTAAAATTCTTCAACGAACCCTTTAATTCTAAGTAGTTCTAGAATGGTACGATAATAGCGATGGATTTGAAAATTAGTTAATCGCTCACAAAGAACAAAATGATTTTTTGAGTTGTGGATTACAAAACGGGATATTTATTCAGGGTGTTTAGAAAAAAGTGAACAGTATAAGATATTTAGAGTTGTTGGTTATAGACACAAAGTTCCAATTGCAGAAATGATACAAATAGCGAAGTTATGCAAAATATATTTTTGTAAAAAATTAAAAAATAAATAAATTTTTATGCAGCCCACCTAGCGAAAAATATTGGCCATACTAAATTTAATCAAACTGAAAATAAAATTGGATGTCAAAAATGTAAATTTAAGACGAATTAAAATGTCAAACTTCCTAACTTACACTACTTTATCGGGGTTTTTTGATACGATTGCAGTCATCGCACTTCATGAATCCAGGAATCGTTCACAAATTGAATCTATTCACAGATATCATTTAGTAGCGTTTTAAAGCGATTTTTTTTTAGCAGTTAGTCATTGAAAGTGTTAGAGACAGACAGGCGATTAGGGTTAACAGTCATTTTAAAACCCTTAAATAGGATATAAAACTGAAAATAGTCTGCCAGATGTTTTCCTAACATAATCTACCGTAAATTTGCATGTCCTTTATTTTTTAAAATCGATTTGAGATCGATTGCATTCGGAACTAGGAAATCGGTTGCATTCGCCGTAAATCATCATCTGACAGAGTACGGTATTACTGAACAGCGGTATAATTTAAACTCTAGTTTTGTAGCAGCGTTACTTATTGAATGCTTAAATACAAACTGTGAATCGCCTTAATAGTGACGTAATGACTTTACTAAAATATTTGCATGAAATATGTTTAAATGAGCAGCAAATGTTTCAGTAACTATGTGCAACGGAAATTAATTTGTGTGTGCACTCTTATTTCCTAATGAAAATTTTAATCCATGAAAGCTATGTCAAATTTGACCGTATTACAGCCGCATTTTTATCTGCTTTACTAAATACAGTATGGGTAATATTTGTGTAATTTTTTATTTTCCTTATATACATAATGTATAAGGAAAGTATTGTGACGCGGTCGAAAATTCGAATTCGAGTTTTCGACGGAAGAACACGTTTCAAGCATCCCTAATCACGAATCAAACATTTTTGAAGTGATGTATGTGTGTGTGTGTGAAAGTATGTGTGTGTATGTGAAAGTATGTGTGTGTGTCAGTGAGTCTGTGGACCGATTCGAACAAAATTTGGTACAAAAATCTCAGTCTGTAAAGCCTGGAAGAAGCCTATTGTTTTTATACGCAATCGAATATTCAGAATCCCCCTACATTTTCGAGTGAAATTTTGTCAAAAAATCAAAACCGCTAATAAAGTTACGCAAATAGACATTTCTTATGTAATTTTTCATTAGAAAACGATTGACATAAATTTTAGAACGCTAACATGAACCGTTCTCGAGATATTGCACATTTTTCAAAAACATTATCAAAAATTCATCTAAAATAAAAATAAAAGTATTTCCTATTGAGAAACATGTTCACTTTTCATATGTAATACCATACGATAAATTTAATGACATCATTCTCGTGGATCTAGCTCGTTCCATTCATTGAAAAAGATACTTTGTGTAATATTTCTGTATTTGAACACCAATAGTCATTTATTTGCTGTAAGAATAACTTATTTCTTCGTCCGTAACGCTTGGCGAGATTTTAGCGACGAATTTGGTGGAATGTCGCCAACTTGGCGACTTTTTTAAATGTTGCTAAATTGACGGAAAACTCGCCAAATGGATAAAAATGGCGCTAAATCAATGACGACTCATTGATGATGACGACATGGAAAATGACGACTCATTGACGAAAATTCAATATCTTGGAAAGAATATAAATAACTACTATAAAAATAATCTATTATTTTTTTACTGAAAAAGTAGTAAATTGATTGCATTATATAAGGAAAGTCATGTGCTGCCCACATCAGACTTTTTTATCTTTCTACGATCAGCCCTGTCGCTTTAATAATAAAAAAAAACTCTTTACTTGTAATAACTTTGTCGTAGTAGCTATCGACCAAACAGCTTATTATATGGCCGAGTACGCACGCTTCGTAAACTTAATATGGCTTAAATAAGCACCTGTACACGCCTTAACTCTCTTCGCGGGCGTTAATAGACTTTTATTAGTTTAAGCTAAAAATATAGTATATAAGCGAACTGCGATAAGTAAACGTGTACACTCACTACGATGGTGCATATAATCTGTATAAGCAATCCGGATACTCAAACTATTCGGGCGCAATACGTTCGAAATAAGTGCTTAAATACACATTTACTCATTACGCGACCTTCATTAGCTCAAGCTACGAAGTGTAGTCTTTAAAACTAAGATTTATCATAAGTAGAAGAGATAAGATATGATCCAATTTGAGAAATATATAAAATTGCAGAGATTTTTAATAAAATATAGGCTCAAGGGGGGTCTGTAGCATTTAATTTTATTCACTTGGGGAATAGGAGATGCTGAACTTGCTTAAAATAAACACTACGTTCTCAATAATATTAATATATGAAAATATTTGCAATAACGAAAAAGTCCCTTAGAGTAAAAAGTAACATTAAATAGTAAGTGCTATCTTCTAAGATTTTTGTACGATTTCGGAGATTTTTGAGTGAATACTTAAAAAAATGTGCATTTAAATGCATCAAAAATATCTCACTAAAATTAATTCTATAATTATTTTCTAATTTTAGCTAATCACGATATAAATCCTAATTAATGGCGAAACAGCAATCGGTTTCCATACGGACACGTTGTCTGGGATTTTTCGAAATGTCCGGTTCATTTCCGTGAATTAAATTTTAATTGTAAATTAAAAAAATTCGGAAGAAATTTGCTTTTTAACACTCGCAATGTTTAAACAAATTGGAATTAAAAAAAAAAATGTCTCTGAAGTATCGCAGGCTCTGACTAAACTATGACTGTACCACCTTATCTTGAATTTGCTAATGCTCTGAACTCAAGACACGCAGACATTCTCTTTCGTTATTATATGGATAAACTCTTATCTTCTCCCGTTTTCAACAAACCAATAACTCTCATCTTCTCTCATTCTCAACAAGCCAATAACTCTTATCTTTTCCCTTTCTTAGCAAACCAATCACTCTCCAGTGGCGGCTCGTGAGCGATATATCGAAGGGGCTCTCGAGGGGGCGCTCTATGTATTTATGCCTATATATGTGTTATATATATATATATATATATATATATATATATATATATATATATATATAAAGTATGTGTGTATACATATACGTATTTTGGGCTTAGAGACGGGTGTATTAAGAATGTATTAAGTAAACGTCGGATGTATTAAGTAAAATAACATACCTTTCACCTGTTCGCTCATTCATGACAATCCTGGACACATGTGAACGTATTCCTCCTGGTAAAAACGTTACATAGTCCTAATTTACATTAAAGTAAAATTGTGGGAACTAGTTAAACTAAAAGTTACGCCCAGGGGGGGGGGGTTAACTAAAAAATAGGCATATACTGGCGATAAGTACAGATAGTTCAGAGACTATAGCCACCAGTAGAATCAAAATCGGTGGATTAGGAGGCGAAATGGAAAATTGGGGGAGAGGGCGACTGAAGTAAAAGTTACGCTCAGGGATTTGTCCCGTTAAAGATGCATATTCAGGTGACATGTACAAATGCTACTGAGATTATAGCCGCCGTCAGAACAAAAATCGTTCAATTAGGAACAGATATGTAAAATCGTAAAGGATAGTTAAACTAAAATTTACACTCGGGTGTTGACACGAAAATATGTATATCTAGGCGACATGTACAAATGTTGCTGAGACTATAGTCACCAGCAGAATCAAAATCGCTCAATTAGGAACTGATATGTAAAATTGTGAGAGCTAGTTAAACTAAAAGTTACGCCCAGGGAGTTGACACTAAAAACGCATGTATATTATATCCATCAAATATGTATATCAAGGTGTGACGTACATATGGTGCAGACTACAACCATCAGCAGAATCAAAATCGCTCAATTGGGAGGTGAGATGGGACATTTGGGGGGGGGGGGGGCGTTAACTGAAGTAAAAGTTATACTCAGAGCGTTGTCACAACAAAGATGCATAGCTAAGTGATATGTACAAATGGTGCATAGACTATAGCTACTCGCAGAACTACAATCGCTCAATTAGGAAGCGAAATGAAAAATTGTGGGACTAGTTAAACTAAAAGTTACGCCCAGGGAGCTGGCACAAAATATGTATATTCAGGTGACACGTACAGAGGGTTCAGAGATTATAACCATCATCAGAATCAAAATCGTTTAATTAGAGGCCGAGATAAGATATTTGGAAATCTACCTCAAGTAAAATTTACGCCCAGGAGGTATCTGAGCAACGTAATCACCAGCTGGGGTCAAACGTTCGAGGGAAACGACGTCAGATAAAAGGATAATGTTGAAAATCTAATTTTAAAGTTTTTTTTAAAAAATATTTAGAATTTCTTTAATTTTTAGGTATTTTGAATGTTAAATAGCTGAAAAAGTAAAGCAGCTGAATAGGTCACGTGACCCCTCAAACTAAATGTCCGAAACAACACATTTCGGAAAGTGTCACTAAAAATAACCTATCGGTCACGGGTATGCCAAAAATTAGAAACTCTGACGTTTAAAGAATTAATTTTAAATCAAACATATTGGAATTCGTCGCCAGCAGATCAGCCAGAGCACAGAAATGCCACAAATCAGAAATGATCCCTTTCTCGAAGGACATAACCACACTACATTAGAAATGACATAATGCGAAGCAACTTCAATATGTAAGACAGCTAGCTGGGTAATGTGATCCCTCAATCTCAAACAACACATTTTACTCACATTTTATTTTTTTACTTACATTTTATTTTTTTTTTTTAGAAAGAGAACAAGCACATTCTTAAATGTAAAAAAATGAAGCCAAATTAGCTAAACCGAGCCAATTTGAGAGGTCCCTTTTCTTGTTTCACTACTTTTCTATTTCTCTTTGGCAAGAAGCGCTCGCAAAACGCGACACGTAACAAGTTCTAAAACTGCAATGTGTGTTTTTATCGCGCCAAATTTATGATATTGTTCCCATACCATTCGTTCGCTCATGAGAAGCCCGTGAAAGGGACGCGGCTTTAAGAAATATCCCTGTATTTTCCCCTATGTGTTGAAAATTCGATGCACTACAGCTTTTGTGGATCTCTTATCGTCACGAAAGCTGTAGTGCTGCAATCTAGTGACATATTTCATCACTATTCTTAATTCAATTGAATTGAAAATTCAGATTTTTTTTCAAGAGGAATTGTGATAAATCTATATAGCTAAAAAAATAATTTGGAGTGTTTTCTCAAGGGTGTCGCTCATCCCAGTGCCCCCCCCCCCCCCAATGACCGCCCCTGCTCTTATCTTCTCCCATTCTCCATAAGCCAATCACTATTACCTCCTCCCATTCTCAACAAACCAATAACTCTAATTTACTCCAATTTTCAAGTAATCAGTACCTCTAATCTACACCTATTCTCAACCAGCTAATAAACTAAATGAACAGAAATAAATGGAATCTAAGCAATTTCTCTTCCACTCTGTGAATATCCACATTCTCTTCGTTGAAGATAGTGGAAAACTTGCTTCAATATTGTTTGTTCCCAGTACATTTACAATAACTCTAAACTCATGCTCTGATCGGATAAGTAGCTACATCAAGTCATGCAATTGCGCATGTCCCAAATGATGCAATTTGATTTAATATAATACCATTCTGTTCGTTACTGAAATTTTTTTATGACACATAATTAAAATTTATGCACCTCAGTAAATTTTGTTGTCTGATCGAACCATTTATTTTGTTTACAGCTGAAAGTGGTAATAGACGATCTTCATCACCATTTGCAAGAAGTCCTGAAGCAGAATGTTTTGTCTTGGCTTGGAGATGACACTCTCTCTAGATCGAAGAGAAGTGTGAGTAAAGTTTTCAAATATCTTATAAGCAAATTGGTGTCGGTCTGGTTCATTAGGGCTTTAAGGAACGTCCCCAATAACTTCGGAATAAAATGACCCTAAGTGTACACGTTCGGCTAATTGCTGTAAAGTTACCATACCTGATTAAATAAAAGTGCTTGCAGCGCCCACAGCAGATGACTTAAGAAGTTAGAAACGTGAACTCGGTAACAAAGTGAGATAGAAGAATTGTCAGTTACAAAATAATAGAACATCGTTTGATTTGTAGAACTAAACATCAGTAACAAGCATGGAGGGAAATAAGTACCTGTCTTACTCCGTCGGCTGTTCAGATACGCAGTGACACAACAATAATATGGAACGGTGGTTAACGACTTATGGGGGTATGCAAATAAGGACAGTGATGTATTACCCATCTGTGAGATAAAAAGATAATTTAAACAGTCTTTACACTACAATCCTGTATATGTAAGAATTTTGCAATGCATCATTCTTGAATATGGCAGAAATTCGCCCATAACCATATTGTGTCAGATAAATGTCTTCTATAAATGATTGTGTCGATTCCTAAGTTGAGAATACTCTACTATTCCTAATAATAATCCTACTAATTTGACAACTTTCTACTTTTTCTAATAATAATCCTACTAATTTGACACCTTTCTACTTTTCCTAATAATAATCCTACTAATTTGACTACTTTCTACTATTCCAAATAATAATCCTACTAATTTGACAACTTTCTGCTTTTCCTAATAATAATCCTACTAATTTGACAATGTTCTACTAATCCTAATAATTTGGCAATGCTCTACAAATTCTACTAATTTGACATACCTTTATTAATCCTATTAATTTAATAATACTAAATTGTTCAAATATTTTTCTCCCCTAATTTTCGAAGATAATTTCTTCAAATCTCCGTCAAAAGAGCAGTAATCACTTTTATTAAATTGGGCACGATCACTTTTATATAGGCCTAACGTATACACTCAAGAACTTTCCATTCTGATGTAATAGGGCTGTTTAAGGACAGGTTTGTGGCAAGGTTTGTGTTGAGTTTCCACTTATATGTAGCCCGTGTAAAGGTAACATATATTCAATCAAATAAAATAGTCGTGGAAGACTGACACACATGAATCAATTGTGTTATCTGGGATAAATATACACTTTTATATACAGTTTGAATATATAAAATAATATATATAGACATTATACAGGCACGCTTCAAATTATTTGAGATAATGGGCATTATAGCCTTTATACATTCTGAGTTACACAGAAATACCCGTGAAGTCAAATCAGCACTAATTAAATTTACTTTAGTAAAATTGGTCCGGGGGAGGAGGTAAGATACGGAGCATTTGCGAAGAATTAATAGGGAAAGGTAAGAATATAAAGCTCATCAATTGGGATATTTTAGGCACACTCTGTGTGCTGTGAAGACCAGCCTTACATCGGGGGAACGCCACTGGATTGGCGATTTTGCATCTATGTTACCGAAATATTTTTCCTTTTTCTGGAAAAATAAACACATTTTCAGGCACACCACATCTAAAAAAAGTCAGCAAGTGAAGTTCGAAGAAAATTGTTGCTGCCCATGTTGAAGGAAAGTGATATCACACCTTATCCCCCGTAGTACAGTGTCTAGAACTAACCCGTAGTACAGTGTCTAGAATTTTTAGATGCACATGTTCTTGAGTTATACCAAAAACAAGTAAAGTCCTATGGCGGGCCCAGGACGGGCTAACCCGATAAGCTTCGAAATCGAAAGAACTGAAATGTACCACAAGAGAGAACGTCATACCGAATTTCACGTTACTGTGATGAATGAACTTGATTATTTTGGATCTCAAATGCTTGAATAATCACAGATAAAGTTAAATGAAACTTAAAAATACGAATATATCCCTAGCTCAATCTCTCTGAAAATCAAATGACTTTTTGTGTATACTACTTGTAATAATTACTCCAAATCTCACACAAATTCATCAATTATTTTCAAAGATATCGGCCATTTCATTTGCATTAAATCCCCATTAGTTTCAATGTTAACTCCTCCGCTTTCAACCGCTTATCCGAGACCAACGCCATCTGGCGGAGGTGGTTTTTAGGGAACCTGTTTTTCGCCACACTATTCCTTCTAGACACTGTACCCGTAGTCTAGGGATCAGCCCCTCGTGCTAGCAATACATTTGGTTATAAAAGTTCTTTGTTTGCGAAATTTTGTAATATCACTTTTCGTGACTGACTGTCGCACAGTTTGTGATCCCTGTCAGTACCCTCTATGAAATATCTGAGTTCGAAATTTAATATCATAAAGATTTTCTTAGGAACCCTGTACAGTTCCCATTGATGAAGTTCATAAATGGTCTAAAACTCTCTAAAACCCTGATTTAGCCATGCTCGACTACTATCATAATGAATGTGATTTGTATAAAATATAAATTGGTGTTATATGTGAAAACTGAAGCACATAATGAAACCATAAGATAATTTCATACCCCACAAACTTAATTTCTGTTTCAGACCGAGAACGATAATTACATGACTGAATTCAACTTCACACTAACAGCCGGTGAACTAGAAACCATGGAGGTCGGAAGGAGACTGGACTTCCGACTGGAGATTGTGATTCCCAAGACGGACTCCATGGACCTGACTTTAGAATTGTTCACAAAGGAAATAGGAAACGGCAACTACACGCCAGTCCTAGCCCTGTTCAATGTGATGATGGAAGACAAGCCGGAAGGATTGAGCTTTTCTAAAGGGGATGAACCACACATTGAAATGCTGCTTAGCGATGAGATCATGACAGCAGTAAGAAATTCCTTAACTCTATAATCAAAATTAGAAGCTAATAAATTTAAATTTACTTGATTAATTAATTAGTTAAAACAATGCGGTTAGAATATAATTGTAAAACAACGTCAGTGGCAATTAATTTTAGATATACGTGGCGTCCTCTGCGATTTAAATGTGAAAATTAAAGAAACATTCATATTGCTTTTAAAATTTTGTTTAAAATATTTAATTTAAATCCCTTGTAACAAATGAACAGTATAAGAATCTATGTTTTCAATATGTAAAATTATCTGCGCAGGTATGTCTGAATGATAAAACCTCCTGGTCCCGTTTGTAAACGAATTTATAAAACTATGAAGTTTGGTGTTCCAACAACCATTTAATCGCATTCAGAAACACGGAATTTATTAAATGTCCAAACCAAAACAAGTGGCTTAAAAACGTGAAAATATGCATTTTTTTTATATTCTCCTTTATTCCGCAGTCTTTTATGCATTATATATTTTAAAAGTAGTTTTGATCAAATATTATTTGAATATAATTGATGACGTAGCTCATTCCAAAATAAAAGAAAAGGAATTTCTTTGCAAAACAACAAAAATGTGAAGTAAAATAAATAGTCTATCTATCCCATGAGGTGCAGCACAGAGGATCTTATGAGCGCTCTGTATTTTCTGTCTTAGTATGAAACTTTCTCGTTTTCAGTATTCTAATTTTTAACTTCGTCAGCTTTTGCGAGTTTTGATTGGAAACTCTTTGTGTTTTTCTTCCAGAAGCGGTAGATTTTGGATTTTTTTTAACTTTTCGAATAGGTCTTGGTAAAATTTGATAGCCACCTGGAGCTCATCATATAGAGAATTTGTTGTCTTCTCTTTAGACGCAGAACTCCCTGAACTCATCATGATGCTTGTTACAGAATTCATTTTAACGGGTCCTATCCACCCTGTTAATCTATATTTTCTTTGCAACGCTCGTTGAGTTCTTACAAGTGCTTTGATTTAATTTCTATTGCAAACCTACAATAACACTGATAAAAAAATATATCCATGCATTCAATATTTGTTACAAATATTTTAATAAAATATATTCCTATTGAAAACTAAATAAAAAATTTTGTAGAATTTACCACAAAATTCAAATTTCTAACGAATACTCAAGTTTACAATTGATTTTATTAATACCAAACTATACATTAAAAAAAACGGTTAGAAGATGGTTTTCAATCTGAAATTACTATTTATCATATTTGGATTCAGATGGCAAGAAATGGTGAGCTATGATAGTTCTGGATCTCTTTACCCCTTCGGTCTTCTCTGCCCAACTCTTCCCTGTAATTGTGAAGGATTTAATATCCTAACTATTTCAAAATGTCCGTTTATTGCCACGTCCTACGGAATATAACGCATAAGTATCATCCCTTTAGAGCATAACATCCTTTAAAAAGTGGACCGCCTGAGAGTGATACCGCACAGGTTGGAAATCAATACTCTAGTCGTAATTGTCCTATGTGACCTCCAAATGTTCCCTAAAGTACTAATTCTCCTTTGATGCTATTCTATTCTTTTTCCAGTATGACCGAGCCATCATAACTTTTGGGGACGTAAAGAACCCTAACGATGACCCAATTCCCATTTACATGCTGTTTTCGGTAACCCAGATCAAGAACCCTTTGACCCTCTTTGACACCAAGTACCTCGTGACGGCAGGAGCTGAGTTCGACAAAGAAACGTACGTTTGGGTTGGCCAATCCGAAGTCACCGTGCATAACTCCACGGTAGGTATTGATGTGTATAGAGAGTAAGTACTTCCATATTCATCCCTTGACCATTGTTTTGATATATATATGTCCTCAGTTGAAATGGGTTATTATTATGGGTACATACAAAAACACAAGCTGTTCACACATTTTGCAATAGTATTTTTGTGTCAAAACTGAGTCTTGAACGGACGTTTGGGGAATAATAATTTTAGCCACAAAGTTCTTTACAAAGAGTTTTAAAAATATAAAACCAACTTGCAAAAAAATCCGAGACCTGTAAAAATTTATCTTTTCTTGTTACTTTCCTTATATACATAATGTATAAGGAAAGTAATGTGACGGGGTCGAAAATTCAAATTCGAGTTTTCGACGGGAAAGCACGTTTCAAGCATCCCTGCTCATGAATCGAACATTTTTGAGGTGATGTCTGTGTGTGTGTGTATATGTGCGTGTGTGAAATTGTGTGTGTATGTGTGTGTGAAAGTGTGTGTGTGTGTGTTTCACTGAGTCTATGGAGATGATATCTCCCGAATGAATGGAGCGATTCGAATGAAATTTGGTATAAAAATCGCAATCCGTGAATACTGGAAACCTATTATTTTAAATCACAATCGAATGTTCAGAACCCCCCTAAATTTTTGAGTCAAATTTTGAAAAAAATCATCAAAAAATCAAAACCTTTAATAAAGTTACGCAAATAGACATTTCTTAAGTAATTTTTCCTCAGAGAACGATTTACATAAACTTTAGAACGCTAGCATGAACCGTTCTCGCCAGATTGCACACTTTTCAAATAAATTTATCAAAAAATCCCATAAATAAAAAAAATATTAACTGTTAAGAAACATGTTCACTTTTCATATGTAATATCATGTGATAAATTTGGTGTCATCATTCTCGTGGATTTAACTCATTCCATTCACAAGAAAAGATACTTTGAGTAATACTTGTGTATTTGAACACCAATAGTCATTTATCTGCTGTAAGAATAATTTATTTCTTCATCCATAACGCTTGGCAAAATTTTAGTGACGAATTTAGCGGAATGTCCCCAACTTGGCGACATTTTTAAATGTTGCCAAATTAACAAAAATCTCGCCAAATGGATAAAAATGACGCTAAATCAATTAAAATGACAACTAATTGAAAAAAATTCAATATCTTGGAAAGAATATAAGTATCTACTATAAGAATAATATTTTTTTAACTGTAAAAGTAGTAAATCCATTGCATTATATAAGGAAAGTCATGTGCTGCCTACATCAGATTTTTTTATAGTAAAACTAGTAAATCCATTGCATTATATAAGGAAAGTCATGTGCTGCCCACATCAGATTTTTTTTCTTTATGAGGACATCCTTTCGAAGATTTAAAGTAATTGTCAAAACAAAATACAAGTAACAAAAGAAGATGATATATAAAATACGTTTAACAGAATATCATTTTTTTCAAAATCATCAGTGATTTATAAAGTTCTCGCAGAAGAAATGCATCTGGATGGATAGACACTACACTATCTAGATATTCGAAATTATCTCCATTGTGTTGAAAGAACCAGTCATTCCTTAAGTGCTTAGTACTAAGATTTTGTTCGATAACTTTTTAGGGTCGCTGTTCACAGCTCCTCAAAGAAAGTTCTATTTGGGGCTCCCTAACATGTGAACGCGTCATGTGTTAAAATTTAAGGAAACACAATAAATAAAACTGTTTCTTCTGAGAATTTAACTTTTAGGGCTTTTACAACGTCCTGAAAGAAAGAAAACAAGTATTATAAAGTATCAGAAGTTTTATTAAGAAATCTTTCACAGCTAACATACTTAGTCCTTCCGAGAGGTTGGTGGTAGGGGAAGGAGGGTACGGTCCTGTGGATTCCTCCCCCACTGGGTTCCGGTTTAAATTGGATGGCACTTACCGGCCGTCTAAACAGTTACCTTACACCTTTCTGGTAGGTAGGACGGTCTGGGTCTCAACAACAACAGCTAACATACTTCATATACGAAAATCCATTCAAAGCCCAGATGTTTGCTAGGGTAAGATTCTAAACAGACGTTTGACCTCAATTTAAGGGTTGTAAAGCATATCTCGGACCTCATGCCTGTGTTAAATTTCTGCAAACAGGGAGACATTCGAAAATTTTATTTCCAATACTTTTTCTTTAATCTTTAACTGCCGCAGGTGAGGAGCCAATCCATTGGATTTTATAAACTTATAAAAACCTTCGTATCAGAATGCACTGACTTCGTGACGATTGATAAGGAAACAAAAATTGCTTGTATTAGAAAGATACTGCAGAAAACACCGACAACTGTGACCTTGGCACTGATGCGATATGACAACATCCCGCCTGAGTGCGTGATGACATATGAACACATTCAAAATATATACACGCTTTGGACGTGCAAGCACTTTTGTGACATATGTGGTTTCCGGCTCTTTCCCGAATTCGAACATCAACTGAACCGTCTATGCAGTAGTGTCCTGAGGTTTTCTAAGGCCCCAAGAGAACTTTCATAAAAGGGCGTCATCTGAACAATAAATACAGAAGAGCGTCACACATCCGAAAATTCCTTCCCGGCCGTCCAACTAGTTACTCTAAGTCCTCTGGACGAGTCGGACGGTCTGGGTCTTCAACACATCCGAAAATTGGTGATCCGAAGAATAGATTAACCGACAATACAATTATATTGTTTTTACAACTTTAAGAAAATAGTAATAAAATACGGATTCATTTAAAGACTAACGTATGCGTTAGCCTTTTCTCTTTAGGTTCTGGAATAGAAGAACCTCCGAGTCAACAATATTTTGCAGGTTTTTGCATGATATAAAATATTTCCGGGTTCGAAACTACTTTGTTCCAATGGATCATCCGATTCTGGTTATATAACAAAGTGCACCATGGGAATTATAGTATCCTGATCTCAATATTCTCGACTACAATTTGATAAATAAGTTGCAGCCAAAACATTGTAAAAAAATCACTATAAACTGATACACAAATACCTAATAATAAAATGTAGAATTATTTAAAATACCTAGAAAACGTCGGATTAAGTATAATATATAATGCAGTAATGAGTCTTTAAAAAATTAAAGATAAGTTTAATACAAATAGTGTACAAAATTTTGAGGCCTTCTGCAAACATGACGCCCCAAGCGATCGTTTGGGATGATTGGCCCTCGGAACGTCCCTGCGTCTACGGAACTAACCGGCGCCCCCGCCCCATTGGTGACAGTGGGTAAAAACGAGCATGTAACCTTCCCCAACACCTGATGACGATCTCAACGCTTCCCATGAGATGGCAGCACCACAGAAGAAGCACATTCCACTCCTCTCTTCTGGCGACAACGACTGCCGTCACGTCCTTTCTTGCAACGCGCGCTTGAAGCATGTCACATAGAATCTTCAACCAGTTGAGCTCTCGACTGAGAAAATGGATAACGGGGGCTCTGTGGGGGATCCCATCATCGTTTCTCACAGACATGACCGAGCACCTTTCCAAAGAAGGGAGTGTGTGAGGCCGCCTCTTCCATCATATCCCCATTTATGCCCTCGGACCCGAAGATATCGTTTGGTCTAATCGTTATAGTACGGAATTACCATGTCGTTGGTCTCGAGTTCGAACCGTAACCGAAAGAATGGGCACCTGCCAGCGTGCCTCCCATATAATCCTTGTGACATATAAACATTTATGAATGCATTTATAAATAATACTGACATGAGCATTTGTTTTCATTCGGACCCCCCCCCCCCTTACAGTTCTGCCCCCTGCTGCATTTCGGGATTTTGTGGTATGGTAATTCCGCCACTGGGTCAGATAATAATCGACACCGCGTGCGTAAAAAACTAGGAATACTTTTATTGTTCCATTTTTGTGATGAAACACGCATTCAAAACACCGGCATCCAAACGACGATGGTATAAAACATTTTATAGTGTGTGCATTTTAAATTTATGAGTATTTTTTCCACATTAGGATGACAAATCTCTGGAAGTGGACATTGTTGGACCAAAGGAGATACCCTTGGACAGTGCAGGAGTCTATGTGATGGTCACGCACTGTGCTGTACGGTCGGAGAACTTTACTTTTGAAGTTGTTGGCCCACCAGAAACGGAAGTGGTCACTGTGGGAAACCTGGGTGTCAAAGGTAAGATTCATACTAATCAGGGATAACCATAGATGGATTAAAGAAGCAAGAGACATATTTGGACGGTTTTCGATAAAATTGATTTATGAGCTTATGATATACGCTATATTAATTTGTATTATATACTCTATATAGTACATACTACATATATACTTGGGTTTTTATGCCCAACGAGAGTGGACATACCACAGTCCAGTGCAATCATATTACTTTCCTTATATACATAATGTATAAGGAAAGTATTGTGACGGGGTCGAAAATTCGAAATCGAGTTTTCGACGGGAGGGCACATTTCAAGCATCCCTGATCACGAATCAAACATTTTTGAAGTGATGTCTGTGTGTGTGTGAAAGTATGTGTGTGTGTGTGTGTGTGTGTCAGTGAGTCTGTGGAGACAATAACTGACGAACGAATGCACCGATTCGAATCAAATTTGGTACAAAAATCACAATCCGTAAACACTGGAAGCCTATTGTTTTTATACGCAATCGAATGTTCAGAACCCCCTAAATTTTCGAATGGAATTTTGAAAAAATCGTTAAAAAATCAAAACCACTAATAAAGTTACGCAAATAGACATTTCTTATGTAATTTTTTATTAGAAAACGATTGACATAAATTTTAGAACGCTAACATGAACCGTTCTCGAGATATTGTACATTTTTCAAAGAAATTATCAAAATGTCATATAAAATAAAAAAAATATTTCCTATTGAGGAACATGTTCACTTTTCATATGTAATACCATGCGATAAATTGAGTGACATCATTCTCGTGGATCTAGCTCGTTCCATTCATGAAAAAAGATACTTTGAATAATACTTTTGTATTTGAACGCCAATAGTCATTTATCTGCTGTAAGAATAACTTATTTCTTAGTGCATAACGCTTGGCGAGATTTTGGCGACGAATTTGGCGGAATGTCGCCAACTTGGCGACTTTTTGAAATGCTGCCAAATTAACGAAAATCTCGCCAAATGGATAAATATGACGCTAAATCAATGAAAATGACGACTAATTATCGAAAATTCAATATCTTGGAAAGAATATTAGTATCTACTATAAGAAAAATCTATTTTTTTTTTTACTGTAAAAGTAGTAAATTCATTACATTATATAAGGAAAGTCATGTGTTGCCCACATCAGATTTTTTGGGAGGTTTTCGATAAAATTAATTTTATGAACTTATGATAATACGCGAGATTAACTTGTAGTATATACTCTATCTAGTACATACGATAATATACTTGGGCTCAAAGAGAGTGGATTTGTCACAGTCCTGTGCAATCCCATTTGGACGGTTTTCCTTAAAATTGCTTTTATGAACTTATGATATACGCGAGATTAGCTTATATTATATACTCTATATAGTACATACTATTATATACTTTGGTTTTATACCAAACTTGGCACAGGTCCGATTGGGGGCTTTTTTTTTGTAGCTTCTATATCTATAAAATAAAAGGACAGTACAGTTCAAACCGCACCATTAGAAACCATTTCTACAGCAAGGACGATAAAGTTTGAAATATAACCGGATAGATTTTATGATCT
Source organism: Amaurobius ferox (assembly GCA_951213105.1). Classification (NCBI taxonomy): domain Eukaryota; kingdom Metazoa; phylum Arthropoda; class Arachnida; order Araneae; family Amaurobiidae; genus Amaurobius; species Amaurobius ferox. The sequence continues at coordinate 129,422,412 of OX578147.1, forward strand.
CAGTCCTGTGGGCCCCAAACCCTCAAAACTTACTTGATTCTTACCTATAATCTCAATAATCTGCAATCTCTTGAAAGCTTAGTTTTGTTATATATAATTCTGAATAGTTTGCATTTTCTTCCTGATAACCATTCTGTTGTAATAATGATAATCATTCAGGGGAGAACTTTCCGAATGTACTCCAGGACAAGCTGCATTCGGACAAGCATGAGGCGCATTCTGATACACGAATACTAAAGACAATCGAGCAGTATTAAGCATTTTTATTTCGGAAAATTTGCGTATTTCAAAACTTTATTAATAAACGAAATTATCTTGCATCAAAAGGTATCAAATTCACACAAAATTGGAAATAGGATACATATCTTAAAGGCGTATTTATTAGATTATTTACAATATGTTATGGAAGTCTTGAAATTATAACTTCAACATATACAACATTTTCTTTTTTCATGAAAAAGCAAAACTCCAAGACCTTCCCCGTTTTTGTAAAAACGAAATGGTATATTCTTGATTATTTTCGATACCTTAAATTTAAACGACATAGTAAATTACATTTTCTGTTTAGAATTTCACGATATTTAAGTCATTATCTTGTAGGGAATTAATAACTGAATTAAAAGGTTCCCATTCGGAGTATGAATTGATATAGTTTACAATGCCATACTTTGCGTCACTTACTGGAGGATTGTTGCATTCCCTTTTTGTGCTTTTATAAAAAATATCTGGTATTTTTGCATTTTTTGTGGCTCTTTCTTGCTCATCGCTTTCTTTTTTGTTTACTTTTCAGATTTCGACAAGAACTACGACCCCGTGCCTCAAAGCATTTACTTTTACAACACGACGAAAGAAGGATCGGATGAAGACGTTATCTACACTTCGGCAACCCTGAATCTCGGTATCATGACCAATGTCGGTAAGTAAACGTCACTCCTCTATCTAAAAGTTTAATCGCCTCTCCAATTACGTGGTTAATTGGTTAAGCGATCAATTGCTAAAAAGCCACTTAAAATAAAGTAATAACTGACACTTTTTGATACTTTTAAGATAGTTGTAAAGTGTGCATAACTTTGTTCATTCTGTTTGTCTGTCTGTCCGTTCGCACGATATCTGCCGTAAAAATGACTATTAAAATGAAATTTTAGTATGTTGTTGAGTCGGTCTATGAAACATATAGGAATGTAAATAATGATATCACCCAAGTAATTTCAGATGTAACCCGGATTGAAAAAATGAAATACATTGAACACCATGGCACCTAATTTTTCAAACATTTTTTAAACGAAGTTAAAATTCACCAATTGCATCGGAAATGTTAGGAAATATTCAAATTATCACATAAAATGTATAAAAAAAATTCAGCAAAATATGTTAGATAGTTTTTTAAATAAAAATTGAATTAATAATTACACCCATGATATATGAAGAGATCGCGTGACTCATTGCAAAATAAAATATGGCATCCATTTCATTTTCGCTGCGTCAAAATCGTGATTTTTAAGGAACGCTTGTATTTATATTTTGTTTTGCATCCGTCCTAAAACCGATTTATTTTTGCGTATTATCTCCGTATCTAAATTCTGAGCCAAAGCAATTACAATATTTTTATATTAACTGAACATTAAGATTTGATTATTCCTACAACGAAGCTAATTTCTATAGCATTCAGAATGTAAACAGTAACATTGTATAATTGTAAGATGAGTTGCATAAGAATTGCTGTTTTTTTTGCTCTGGAGTCTGGAATGTAAGTGATATGAATGAAATACTATTAATTGCTTTTACATAAAGATGCGGACGATTTAAAGCATAGTCTTTTTTGATGACGTTTCAAGTTTCCAAGTATAATAGATTATTGTAGTACTGTAATAATTTAAAACATATCAGCGCTGAATGCATCGCATTTTAGAGATGTTTAAATAAAATTGCATTTCAGTTTAAAAGTGTTTCATAATCAATGCTTTATGCATGATTGATCTTTCTTGTTTTTTCTTGTCCTTGTTCAATCTACAGTTTAACCATGGCAAAATCTTATGAAACTAATGTAATTGTTGATTGCTGTTCGCTGTTTCTTTCTTAGGTAATTACCGAGCTCCCAGAGATGACGGCAATATCATCAATATAACATTCGCCATTTACGCCTTGAACAATGAGACACACTTGGATAAGGAAGTGGAATTTACTACGACTGTTTATGTCGGTAAAGAGGCTCTCTATTCAGAACCATTTAAAGTGAAATTGGTTCCAAGAAAGGATGAAGACCAGGTATTTTGTTGGATTGGCATACACTTTATATTACCGGGATCACGTTTACACCACAATATTTTTCATGTATAAAAGACTCGTTGGAAGTTGTATTTATTGCATTCATTATATCTACCAGAAACAGCCGATAAAATGTATTTCTGACAGAAATATTTTAGAGCAAGACATTAACTAAAAGAATTAAAAAAAATGAATAAGCACAGACAAAAATTTATTGTAGAATTGAAAGTACAATAATCTGATGCTTGTATAAATGCCTCGATTCATGTTTATGGTTTTTCGCTCAGTTTTCTTGTGTTATGGCTCAATCCGATGTGGTTTTGTACTGTATCACCCCCCCCCCACACACACACACACACACACCTTCACTTTTATGTGTTTAATCAACATTTTATTCACTTGGTTTTAAGCCTTCTATTGCATAAACCACATCTTGACTCTGACAAAGTAGTTAATACTGTGTTGCATTTTCGAAGTTTGCGCAGACTAGAGCGCAGCGATAACTCAACATAAATTATCCTCATGTTTTTTTCATTTTGCACAAGTAGACATCACAAGTCATGCTTTTCCTATTACTCAAAAAAATTCTCCTCCATTACTGCCTATTTATGCCATTTGTATGTTTGGCTACCTTTAGAAAATTCATTAGATGAATTGGGAGAAATTTACAGAGTGTAAATTCCTGTTTAATATTTCGTTTGTTAGGCATGATCGTGTTGAGGTGCAGAGGAGTGCGGTGGTAATACAGTTAAACCTGGTTAAAGTGACTATACTTGGGGCTGAGACGACTGGCCATTTTATGAAAATGGTGGTAGTTACTATATGAAAATAGTGGTGGTTACTGTATGAAAATGGTGGTGGTTACTATATGAAAATGGCTTGTATGGATTTAATTCCTGATTAAAGCCTTATGTAACAACAACTATATGAAAATGGTACGGTCACTTTAGCCAGGTGGTCAGTTATGGTAGTCAGTTATGGTAATCATGGTAGTCATTTTGTCAAGTTTCACTGTATTTATACGAGTAAGAATACTAGTTTTCAGTGGCAAACATTTCATCAATTTAAAAAAAGAAAACACTGAATTTGCGCACTTTTTTCCTTGTCTTGAAATGGTTATGGACATTTTACTTTAAATATATAAAAACAAAATAGTTCTAACATTTTTTTTTGAATAATAAAAAATTGCAAAAACAGTTATTTTAAAGACATTTTGGCATGCGGTGCATGTCCAACATACCTAAACCGTACGCCACTGGTTTCAACAACTGAACAATGAACAAAATTAGAAAATATACACTCTAGAGGTTTATTCGTATTATTAGCTTGCCAATAAAAACTACATCTATAATACGTCCTGTATTCTGACAGACAAACAACTTGGAAGGTTTGAGTTAGTAATTTGATTTCACAGAAAAATCAAATTTTACAATACACGAAAAAGTTTAAAAAAACTTTAAATATTTTGCTACATAATACTGCCTTAACCTGCCTGCCTCTGTAGCACATATAGGTAGTGAAATTACGAAAAAAATTACTTCAATATTTATACAAAATTTACCTTCCGTCACCAAATTTCTCATTTTTAGAAAATTTTACATTTCTAAAATTGTTTCAAAATTGTTTCACTTCCAATTCTCCCTACAAAATTCGAATTTTTCAAATGTTGAATATTTCAATAGATTTAAACTAGTGAAAATATGATATTTCTACTTTGCTTTGCGCAATTCGTTTAAATATCAGTCTGAAAAATCCTATTTTTCATGGATGTACTGCTTCAGAATAAATAGCGTATGGTTGAGATTTCAGTTGAATAGAAAATTTAGCATAGAAAGCAGAAGAAGGAGAATTTAAAGATTATACCATTTAAAAGTATACAGGCTGGCGCAGGCTGGAATTCTTTCAGTATTTATGTCTGACTTTAGAAGATTCAGATGTGTGTTGAGTGGCTTTCAGAGACTATATTGATTGAGTTGAAAAACTGGGGTCGGTGATGGGCGCCGCCGTTCTGTCGGTGGCGCGTGTTGCCTGGTTGGTCCGGGGGATAACTCTTTTTCCCGACCGTGCAGCAAAACCCTTTAAGCCCTTGTTGGCAAGGGGCGCGGTCTGGGTCGCGGAAGGAATTTTAAAAACTGGTCGAACCACTAAACCATTTACAAATAGACAAATAGAATGTTGCGTCGTGGTATTGTTACAGTATTGAAGCAATACTTACAAATATTATGGTAGCAGGCATGTCAGTGCCCCATTGAAACCAGGCAATCTTTCAGAACTTTTTGGTCGGGGGAGGGGGCATTAATGAAACTTTAGGGGTAAGTTTCATTCATCTGCTCTATATAAATATCTGCTCTATATCATATATAATCTGCTCTATATCATCTGCTCTATATAAATATATATAAATGCTGTTACATAAATAGAAACTAAGTCAATATAAGTTAATATAAAATGTCCCGGTCTTAGATGTATGCCTAAAAGAAACACTGATTGAAACAACGTGTACAAGAGTCCACGAGTTCAGTTCAGTCAGTTCTTCTCCCTACCTAGTGATATCTCGTAATGCAAGCTAGCAAGTACTTCAAAAAGATGTTAGGTACCATTCATCTGCGTTTTAAAAGGAGAACGATCACTGATTTGACTATGTCTAAATGAGCAAGTATCCAACCAATCGTCTTTCCTACCTAATGATATCTTTGAATGCGCGCTTGACAGACGTCTTCAGTCAGACGTTAGGTACCATTTATCAGTACTTGCAAAAAAATAACCGTCTTTTGGCTTGTCTAAGATTTGAGAAAAAGTTCCAGTAAAAAAAGTCTTAGAAGAAAGAGTTGAGAAGAAGAGATTAAAAAGAAATGGATGATAATAAAGGGTTAATAAGAAAGAGTTGGGAATAAAAGGCTATATGTATAGATTATAGAATGAAGTGTTGAGAACAAGAAAGTGGCCTATTTAAACTGGGGAATCAAGAATGCAGTGAAATGTTTAATGTAATTTGCAAATTAAATTCTATAAAAGTAGTATGACGATTTAATATGAATAAAAATATGATACTATTATAATATTCCTTGTCCTATTCTATTCAGAACATTATTTTTACAATACTGATATTGGCTTAGTAATTTCTGATAACAATTTCAAATTGCACAGAACTGTAACATAAACACTTCCGAAAAATATATTTAGCGAACGCAACTCTTACATAAACATAAATTCTAAAACCCTAGATCCTAATTTATTTCAGAATGACTAGGCTGAAATAATAGATCCTTACTGAGTAATGACTGGTTTAAACATCAATGGACAATGAAGCTTCAACCAAATGGGGAAAGTTTAATAATACTTACCCTGACTTCACTTAGTAAGATATCGTTATTAGCTTAATATAGACAAATAAGAAACAACTATTCAAAATGTCTTTCTAATGGAGCAACGGGTCATCAATATTAACTCGAACATATAGAGCTCATTCAGCCCTTTTTTACAAAGTTTTTCGAAAACATCAAGCTTTTAACAGTTGTCAGTAAGAGCAAACTTTGCCAGTAAGTGTTAACTTTGTCAGTAAGAGTTAACTTTGTCCAGGGCTAATAAAGAAAAAGATTCGAATGCAATCTTTATTTCTTTTCTTGCCAAACCTGTCGCAGTCTTACGGCCCACAAGAGCCCACAAACCACAAGGAGGGGACGTGTGATTCATATCCTATTTATCTATTTTTCAGAATATTGATGCCCGTACCACAGCCGGTGATCTTTCTACGAAGGAAGTCGGTATCGGAGACATGGCTATTTACACTTTGTGGTCGAATCTCACCAATAAAGGGTATGCTGATTATGTACTGGAAGTTGACGTCATGCGATACAAGGGAATACCTAGATTAGAAGCTTGCTCGGCCAGACTGTGGCTCTACAAAGGAATGTTCGATATACCCTACCTTAATACGACCTTCATTGATCCAGATATTGTAGACGGGAAGTTCTTATTCAGATTTAATAGGATACACATTACGGGACAGGTACGATTTGCCATAAATATTCCATTTTCTAGTTGCAGGTTCTTTAAGTTCTGATTTGAATATTTTTTTAATAAGTATATAAATGGAAGAAAACTTGAATTTGTGGAAAGCAATTTTTTTTTATTTTCAACAGAAAAGAATCCAGATATCTATGAAGTGTGCATATATATTTAAATTAGCATAAAATTATCTTGTGTAGTGTCTTGTGTAAGTCAATTATATTGCGCGTTATATTGGCTCGCTTCTATTTTCCACAATTGATGTAAATCACTTGTAGGCAATAAATTTATGTCGCAAACCGGACAAGTATAACAATTTCCTGCCACTTTCCAGAAAAGCTAAATTTTTTTTATATATATAACCAGGAGATAGATATAAGAGTATTTTTAAAAGGTGTGTAGTTGATAATTTTCAACGATATTTTCATTGATACATTTTCAACTGCGCTTACCACACACGCATACATCGAGCGTTATTTCGTAACACAAAGTGAATTTTTGAACTTGCACAAAGAAAAATGTTAAAAAAAAATATACATCATAGTTCGAACATTTCTCCAAATTTAACTACTGCATATTGCCTAATGATCATTCTGCTGTTTTATATTTAGACAACAAAATGTTGTTTTATCTTCTAAATATATAAAATATTTATATATTAGATGATGTACTTATATGTAGACGTTATAAAACAGTGTTTTAATCTACTTTATCAACAATTTTTCATTCTATCAACAACTTTTCAACAGTTAACTATTATTTTCAAATTTGTGATTCGAATAAACTGCTTCTGCTATTTTTTACTTAATTTATTTTAAAAACACACTTCTGATCTACATTAATCGCAGTCTGCAATATAAAGATAACCTACAGGAAACAAAGTTACGAAGAAGGAACCATTCCGTAATAATAGTCATGTAAAGCATTTTATGCATAGTTTATACTGTGGTCCGCCGATGGTGGCTTCTCGCTGCCGGCTGGCCGGGCGTTGCGCGGAGAGGCACAGGATTGTGTCGTCCCCCATATACCTTCCGGTGGGGAACGCTTTTCTTTTACAATTACTACCTAATCAATCGCATTCATATGCTTTAGTCAAATCGCACCTCCCCTTTTTGGTGTTGAAAACTGAAAATTAATATTTAAATGAGTATGTAAACAAATCAGATTTACTAGAAAATGACTGAAATACTTTTCATAAATATACATTTTATTAAATTCAATTAAATAGTTGAAATAAATAACATTCTAATATATTTACTTATTCTGTTAGAATTGTATTCTACTATATTATATTCTATATATTCTATATAATATTCTATAATATGCTATAATATGCTATATTCTATAATATGATATTGTTTATAATTTTTTATTCTATATAATATATATTCTATGTAATATATATTTTATATATTATTTTCCACTTATTTTACTACATTATATTCTTCTTTATTATCTACTTATTCTATTCGATTAAATAGTTGAGTTGAATAACATTCTACTTCAGAGAAATCCTTCCAGTTACAATGATTCCATGATAATATTTTATTCTATATAATATATATTCTATGTAATATATATTCTATATAATCTATAATTTATATATTCTATATATTATTTTCTGCAAATTTTACTACGTTATATTCTTTTTTATTATCAACTTATTCTATTCGATTAAATAGTTGACTTGAATAACATTCTACTTCGCCTCTTTCAGAGAAATCCCTCCATCTACAACGATTCCATGATGTATATTCATCTCATCATGAAAGTCAGCGCCTTAAGTGTGAACAAAGACGGTACGAAACTCACACCCACACTCAAAATCGGAACCAAAGGATCTCCAGAGGCAGAAGTCAAAGTTCCCGGCCTCGTTATACAGAAGAAGGTGAGTCGGGACCTCTCATTTTGGATTCAGACTTCACTTGTGTGTTTCAAAAAGATAGAGAGGGCTCATAAATTTTAACCGTTACTTATACTTCTAACTAGAAAATTGCTTTGAATTTTCAGAAAGCTTTGTCTAAAATATATTCAAAACTGAGGGGAGCTATCTGCATAAAATACGAAATTTAACTTTTTATTCGGCCGTCCGATTATTTGAAAAATGTTTATAAATTTTAATATAATAATTGACTATTCTGGCTTCTGTACTGGCTTCTGTCTGAATCCTGACTTTTGTACTGGCTTCTGTCTGAATCCTAAATGAGTCAGAATCTCTCATTTAGAATTCAGACTTCCCTGGGATGTTTGAAAAAGATGGAGCAGGCTCATACATTTTGAACCGTTACTTATACTTCTAATTAGAAAATTGCTTTGAATTGCCAGTAAAGTTTGTTTAAAATATACTCTATAACAAAAAAATCGAAGCACCCAGAAGGAGTTGTCCGATTGTAATGAAATTTCGTATGCAAAGACATTTTGAGCGAACATGCAAATAAATAAAATTTGGTGTCCAATGAATAAATAGTAGGCGCTCCAGCGCATGGGAACTGCGCATTCAGCATGTGTATATAAGGAGCGATTCTGAATCTGTGGTCAAAATTTCTGTTGCATTTCGACTGCGGATATCTTACGTCTTTGGTAGTCATTTCTGGCACGCTGACAGTACAGTGATACGTAGCCAACATTCTACGACTGGTTGTGTTACCGTTCCTTTTGCGACACCCCGGACTTACTTTTCAACAAGATAATGCGCGGCCGAACACTGCACATGTGTTGCTATAAATTGTTTTCAAACTTGCCCAACACTTCCTTGGCCAACTAGGTCTCCTGATCTCTCTGCCATAGAGCACATTTGGGACGTTATGGGAAGGCGATTGCAACCATCCCGGAATCTTCACGATTTAGCTCGACAGTTGGAGACAATTTGGCAAGATATTCCGCAGGACACCATCCGTGAACTCTATCAGTCTATGACACGCGGGGTGACATCTTGCATCCAGGCCAGAGGTGGACCAACGCCTTTATTGACTTCCTCCCTCTGTATACGGTCAAACTCTAAATCATTAAATTGTTCTGAAATTTTAATCGTTTCTTTTCTATGTATGTTCTTCACATCCACCAATTATTATCACAATCGGAAAACTCCTTCTTGGTGCATCGATTTTTTTTGTTATAGAGTGTATATTCAAAAGTAGGAGAGCTATTTGCATAAATAAGATATTTACCTTTTTATGCCGCTTCTTCAGGGCAAAATGTTCAGTTATTTGAAAAATGTTTAAAAACTTTAATCTAATTATTAGATATTCCGGCTTCTGTACCTATAATAATATAAAACAAGAAAGATCAATCATGCTTAAAGCATTGATTATGAAACACTTTCCAACTTCAATGCAATTTTATTTAAAAAAGTCGAAAATGCAATACATTCCTCGGTAATATTTTAAAACTTATCACGATACTACATTGATTTATTATATTTGAAAACTTAAACCTTCATTGAAAAAAATGAACTTCATTCAAAAGACGGCATTGAAATATAAATTGCGTGGTTTAAATATCTCTAAAATGCAATACATTCCACGGTAATATTTTTAAATCTATCATAATACTACGATAATTTATTATATTTGAAAACTTCATCGAAAACAACTGAAATTAATTCAAATGACGTCATAGAAAAAATAACACGCCTGGATCTCTCTATAAAAGCAGGATTTCATTCATAACTTTCTCCATTTCATTCATCACAATACTATAATAATTTATTTTATTTAAAAATTAGGACCATGGAGCTACAATTCATAAACTTTATGCTTAAAACTTCATCGCAAAATATCGTCCTTCTGTTTATAAAATCAATGAATATTTCATTCATATCAGCCATGCAGACTCCATGGACTGAATTATTTTGTGTTAAAGAAATACAGTAATTCTAATACAACTCATTCTACATATTTTGCTGTTTACATTTTACATAGGTGAAAAATAGGCTTAATTGTAGAAATAATCAAATTTGAATGAGAATTTAAACTCAAATATATTGTCATTGTGTTGTTTTAGTATGTAGATACACAGAATTTAAGCAGAAATAAAGTAGTTTTAGGATGGATACAACACTCAATATGAATTAAAAAGAACTTTAAAAAATCACGAATTTGAAACAAGATGGATGCCATATCTCATTTTGAAGTGGGTCATGTGATCGTTTCATATCATGGTCACGTGATCGTTTCATATAAGATGTGTAATTATTATTTTAATTTTTATTTAAAAAACTACTGAATATATTTAGCTGAATTTTTTTTTATATATTTTATGGAACAATTTGACTATTACCTAAAATTTTCGAAGTAATTTGTGAATTTTAAATCCGCTTAAAAAATGTTAGAAAAATTAGGTCCCTGATATGTGAGTCGTCACACGCCAGGTATTGGCGCTATATAGACCGATCTCGTAAAGTGGAGTAAATAAAGAAATACATAATACCAGTAATTAAAATGAAGAGGCTTAATTTTAAACAATAACAAAGAATTTATTTCATTAAGACAAACCTTATTTAATAACTATTAACATCTGGTAAATTTCATATACCAACATCTTTAGTGTAGTACATTAAGACAATCAAATCTCCTCATTCTATGATCATAATATGAGCATTACAATTATTAACCTATTAATGTGCATTAACTCACTATTCTTACTAGCCTACGTCTTAATGGCCCAGGTTAACCTTATTTAGGAGGGTCAGAGAGATAATAATAATCAAAGTGCAAAAATATGTGTAGAATTGTCCTACCTCGATCATCTTTGCCGATGTCGGACTTTATGACCGCGCGCTCCGGCTCTGTCCCGTGGGCTCGCTCTCTCCGAGATCCGTCGCTCTTGCGACCTCTTCTTTTCACTCACAAAATTCAAGTTCTCGATTTCAAAAACTTAAAGTCCAAAGTTGCTCTCTGTCTCTACCCCCTTAACAAGGCGCCCCTGTCCATAATTGGCTAAGTAAATTAAGGGCTACGCCCTTCAGGCTATATTATTGGTCAAGGCCCCCCTGAAATATGAGATATGCAGTCTCCAGTTTTAAAATCGTTGAAAGTTCTCACGAGAATTTTCCCAAGGTTCGAGTGATATTAATTGACTCTGGGGTCAAGAAGTTCAACCCCTTCCGTTTGTTGTAACACCTAACGCTGACATGAACTTGAGAAGCACCCTCTCTTTTCGAAATGAATGTCCGGTGCAGCTGCGTTCGAGGGAATGTTACAAAAATTGCCTCACTTCATGAGGGACCGTCTTCTTAGGTCCACTTCCTCTTTCAAAAGAGCAATGTTATATTGGGAATTGAAAATTACAATATAACAATTACCCTTCTTCCCCCCCCAAAATTTGGTGGGAAAAAAGCCAATTACAAAGTGCCAGCTCATAGTTGCTGCAGGCGTGTCCACTGTGTAGTCCAACAACTCGTCTTGCTCTCATCTGTATCTACTGTAAAAATGCACTATATACACATATACACAAATCATATTATCATATATATACTCTTATATGCCATCAAAAGAACACGAAAATACTATACAAAAATACAATTCTCAATGTGTCTGCAAATGACGATATCTGTGTCGTTCAGTTGTACTTAATGTCGATTAAAAGTCTATTCATGTAAGCACAAGTTCGTCCACTGGTGATATGTCTTTTTTTTTTTTTTTTTTTTTTTTTTTTTTTTTTTTAAACAATATAGTTCCACACAAGTTCAAGGTGTATATCTGTAAAATTGTTCACATATGATAACCAAAGTCACTTTGACCGTCAATTGGATATTTGTTGGGATCAGGGACTTACGCATATGGTCCCTAATAATATCACTTTGTCCCCTTGTAGTTATGGTGGAAAGTGTAAAATATCTTTCCTTTGGAAAAAAAAAACACTGATATCACTGCACACTTGGAAACCGCTGAAATGTAAATCGCTCCACTGCTGGAACTCGTTGCAGAACTGGATCGCTGTCTAACTGGAATTCGCTGAACTGTAAGGCGATGAACTGCTGGAACTCGCTGAAGGATTGGACCGCTGTCTAACTGGAATTCGCTGAACTGTAAGGCGCTGAACTGCTGGAGTCGCTGACCAAATGATAATCTTTGTGCACCAGGAATCGTTGAGCACTCGGAGTCGCTGATCAACAGGAATTGCTGACCATTTGAGAATCGTTAGGCAACCGGATCTGTACGCTGTCTCATGTTTTGTTTAGGACAATCAATACATATACATTACACTCAAGCTTATTAAAATACTCTCTTCTCTTAAAACTCCCTTAAGTATCATTTTTTTATAAATTCAATTTCTATAATTTTAATTTGTCACCCGGCACACGAAACATTACAAAAAAAAACTCTCTTTTTTTTTTCTTCAAACTCCTTTTAAATTTGTTAACACTCTCAAAAATTGCCCCATTGAAATTTCTACACTTTATCTACTTTAAATCCTTCCATATACTATATACATTTTTTACTTAAATTTGCTACTCTCTTCAAACTTAAATTTTTCAAATTCCTACTATTTATTTATTTTACATTTCTCTACCTTATGTATATATATATATATATATATATATTTTTTTTTTTACATTATATACACTTCTTATCTAACATCCAATCCATCATGTGTTCTGAACCGGACATGCCATAAATATAACTCATGTACATATTTATAATAAAATACTTAAACAATTACACTATCCTCTCAAATACTATCAAAATAAGATTTATATAGGTTCAAAAATTTCCGCACAATACTTTAAAATTTTCCTACAAACTGAGATGACAGAAAAAAAAAACCCATGTAATCATTTAATTATTATCCTACTGAAAATCTTATAACTCCCCTGCGATTCTATATTACACTATCCATAATTATACATTTTCTTTCACATATCCCCTGATTTAATCCAAATCTTATACTTGGATACGGAATTTCCCGAATTCCTTACATTATTCACTTTCCCACTTAATGAAACCATACTTAAATTTTTTGTAAATCTTATCACTCACTGAAATTCTCTCAATGCCTACAAAATTACGAATTTTCTCTCAAAAACCACCTAACTCAATTCAAATCCCATACTTGAATACCAAAATGTACATTTTCTTTTCTTATATCCCCTGTAATTGAATGCAAAGTCTCCTGAATTAATTCATTTCTCCTTTTGTGTAACATATATTCTAGCATCTAAATTCCCTGTTCAAACAGAAAAATCTAGTCCCCAGAGAAAATCAAGTAGTGGTATACAAGGTCAACATGTCCTTCTGCCATTGTGTCATTTTCCCTGGAAAGCGGTCCCCTTTCTGGCCTGCGGCTAATACGGGCATTTCTTCGTGTAACTTCCCATGGCCAATTAGCTGTACAAATTTTTGAAGATGTCGTTTTGGCAAAATGATACAAATTTTCTCGTCTACGTTTCCGCCATGTTGTGTAAAGTGTTTAGGACGACGGGATGTGCGCGTAGCAGTGTGTGTGATTGTCTGTGTTTCGCGACTCCTATGGATTACGCAAGGATTCATTTACCCCACGGATTAATTAAAATGCGGTTAGTGTCCTTTTGTTCTACCATTGTATTTTATTATTATATCATGTTTATTCCCGCGTTCTAGCGTTACCTTCGAAAGTTCGTCTCTCTCAAAAATTTTATATGTGCGACCCATTCAAAATATATGTAGAAACGCTTTTTTTTTTTTCAAATGCTTTTTATTTAATCTACAATTCGCGTATGTTTATTAAAATTATCTATTCATTTTAAATTATAATTTGTGTATAATTTTCATTACCATTATCTTTTTTCTTTGAACTGCCATTATGATTTTTAATTAAAATTCTCTATCCATTTTAAACTCTAATTTTAATTTTTAATTACCCATTGTTTAGTTATTTGAATTACAATTTTTATTTTTAATTATGAATTATTTATTTATTTAAACTAGAAAAAAAAAATTTGTTTTTCTTTTTTTCTTTTTTTTTTTTTTTTTATTTACCAATTATCTAATTATTTTAAACTATAATTCTATAACTCCTATTTCCTCACGCGTATTCATCCAACAATGGTTGATCAATCCGCTAATTAAATGAAGAGCGCGTGGAGAAAGTTTACTTTTGTTTTAAAATTTCACTGTTCTTTGAAAAGAGTTTTTTTTTTTTTTTTTTTTTTTTTTTAGAAATTCAAAATATCCCTTTATTTAATATTCCTAAATATCTTATCCATCGAAATTTTTATTGCCTGGAAATCAAAGTTCTCTTAAAAAAAAACCTTCTTTTTATAGAGTTATAACGACTTTTTATAGAATTCTAACGATGTCCCCCTTTTGCTTTTTTTTTTTTTTTTTTGAAATGTGACGTATCTTCTCTGTTATTTATGTTCTTTCCAAAATTTGAATTTAATATATCCACATCTTTAACCTATCAACCCTAAAATTTCTTTTGTCCTACAACGATACTTGTTATTTATTTTGTAACAATTATTTATTTTTTTAAATCACAATTTTTATTCATAATTCCCAATTATTTATAGTTCCATATTTATTTAAACTTTCTTGTTCATTTAAACTTTCAACTACTTAATGTATGATTTATTTAAAATTTCCTCATTTTTTTTTTCACAATTTGTTTACACTTTCTTAATTAATGTAATATTTATTTACATTTCTTTAATTTATAATTCAATGTTTATTTAAAATTTCCTTTATTTACAATCCAATATTTATTTAAAATTTGCGTTCCATCTTTCGCGTTGCATTTTGTGAATGGCGATTTTTCTTTGTTACTAATATTTTCAAAATTTTGAATCACGGTTTGTCCGCGTTCTTACCTATGTTTAAACTTCTTTCGTGTTTTAATTGAATCAATTTAAATTTAAATTCTTTAAAGATCTCAAATCATATCTGTGTTTCGGCCTAACCGGTGTTGGAAGAAGTACTGTCCGTGAACAATTTGTACTGCTTATATCGTCCCCTTGTGAATTTCCCGCTGATTCATCTTTCCCCTGAACGTTTTCCATCTGTATACATCCCCCATCCACTTGTGTTGGTCCCTCTTGCGCATCTCGTTCTATTTCTCCCGCCTTTTCATTCGTGTTTGCTTCAATTCGTGTACCGTCCCCCTGTTCTGAAAGTTCCAAATTCTCGTGTGTTTCTAGCGTGCTATGTCTGCCTGATTCCCCCCCTGCTGAAAGAATGTTTGCGTTCGGAGAGTCTTTTGGAGGGATGATTGCATTCTCTCGTGCGCTCTGAGTTGTTTCGTTTTGTACTTGTGCGGTAACTGGTTTCGCGGATCCAAGAGTAAGAGTGTTTTCGTGCGTATGGTGTGGTTTCGCGTTGTGTGCACTGGTTTGACAAGACTCTCTGTACTGTCCGTTTGCTATTTCCTCTTCCAACATGATAAACGGAATATTCTCATTTTGACCGTGGTCTTTCTTTAGTTCCGGTTTCGGTTCAGAGTTTTGTGCGTTTTTAGGAGTGGGGAGAAGAGGTGACTTGTATTTGTTTATGTAGGGCATTTTTAGATGTGGCTTGCGGTCGGGAAGAGTCCTTAATCTATTTATGTGGGCTTTTATGATTTTAGAATTTGGTTTGTCACACAGTTTTATTTCATATATAAATCTATTTATTCTATTAATTACTCGATAAGGTCCCGTGTGGTTCCCCTTTTTATACCGATTATTATTGTTTTCCATGAACACCCTTGACCCGATTTCCAAATCCCTGAATTTAGCTCTTTGGAGTTGTTGACTTTCTTGGCGTTCTTTCGCGAGAATTAAATTTTTATTTGCCTCCTTAAATGCGTTATTCATCACTGTTATTTTTTTTTATATATAATCCTGATATGTTGTTTCTGTATTATTTTCTGTTACATTAGTTTCAAAAAAAGTTGGAAGGTCTCTTCCAAAAAAAAGAAAGTTTGGTGTTTCTTTGGTGCTTGAATGTACCGTCGCGTTGTACACAGCTACGTGGCATTGTACTGCAGTATCCCAGTATGGCGAATTCTCCGCTAATGTCGCTAAGGTGTGTTTCAATTGTTTGTTAGTAACCTCCACTATACCGTTAACCCATGGCGAACGTACCGATGCTATTCTGGCAACTATTCCGAGTTTCTCTGTCATAATTTGATGTATATTAGATGTAAATTGAGAGCCTGCGTCCGATAACACTGTCTTAGGACATCCCCAATTCATAAAGTAATTTAAGAGTCTATCAGCAACCGTAGTGGCCGTTATATCCGGGATAGGAAACATTTGTATATGTTTGGAGAAGTGGTCTACCACCGATAACACATATTTATTATTTGAAGTGCTAGTTTGAAACGGTCCGCAAATGTCTGTCGACAAAATTTGCACGGGCCCATCAGGTATAGGATTTCTTCCCAGGGGAACGGGCTGATTTTTTCCCTTTTTCTTTCTACACTGTTCGCAAGATGTAATAAAATTTTGTGTGTCACTGTACATACCCGTCCAAAAATATCTGTCCGATAAAAGTTTATAAGTTTTATCGATCCCTGCATGTGTTACATGTGTAATCGCTAAAATTTCTTTCTGTAAATTTCTGGGTATAACTATAGTTTTGTTCAAATTGTCTCTCCAAGGTCTGTCCTTCCAGTTTCCTACGTGCATTAATAAATTAGTTTCCTCGTCAATATATAATGTGTCATAATGTTTACCCTCTTTAAAATTCCGGTTTTGTAAATTTTCTCTGATTATTTTTAATTTTGGATCTTTAATTTGTTCCTCTAAAATTCTATCTAATGCCGGGATTTCTGTTATTGTGTTTATCTGTGCAATATAGACACTATCCTCATTCACATATCCATTTCTTTTCACCGTGTTTTCTCCCTTAATTTGTTCTATCAGGTTAATTTCTCCCCTTGGATTCTCAATGTTTTGTTTTCCCTCATTCTGCTCTGTTTGTTTATTTTCAAAATCATCTCTACTTAAAAAATCCGCTAATAAATTATCTTTACCCGGGACGTGAATAAATTCATAATCATATTCAGATATCTCTAAAAGCCACCTCTGTAATACGCTGGGTGGGTTTTGTATTTTTAAATGCTGTCCCAAAGGTAAATGGTCAGAAAGCACAAAAAACTTTCGTCCGAAAAGAAAATTCCTAAAAAATTTCATTCCCTGATGCATAGCAAGTAATTCAATTTTCATGGCCGGGTATTTTTGCTCCTGTATCGATAATTTCCTGCTAAAATATGCAATCGGTTTTAAAATTCCCTCTCTGTATTGTAAAAGAGCGCCTCCTATGGACTGAATGCTGCCATCGATATTCAGATAAAAGTCTTTGTCAAAATCTGGCTGTATAAGTAATGGTTTCTTGAAAAAACATTCTTGGAGTTCCTGGAATGCCTCCTCACATTTATTATCCCATTTAAATTTATTATCCTTTCTTGTTAAGTCTGATAAAACCGCGGTTAATTGAGCATAATTTTTTATTGAATTTCTGTAAAAATTACAAATGCCTAAAAATCTTTTTAATTTTCTTAATGTTTTTGGTACTGGAAAAGAAGTGATTTTGTTTATATTTTCATCTGTTGGTGTAATGCCTTTTTGACTAATTTCAAATCCTAAATATGCTACTTTTTCTACAAAAAATTTACATTTGCTGGGTGTCAGAGTTAGGTTGTATTTTCTTAATTTATCGAATACTAATTTTAATTTATGTATTAATTCTGAATAAGAGTTAGCCGGGATTATTATGTCGTCGATGTAAGCTTGTATGTTTTCCTCTCTTAAGTCCGCTAAAATGGTGTCCATAACCTGTTGAAAAATTGGAGCGGAGCTTACATGTCCAAAAACGAGTCTTTCAAATTGGTAGTTGCCATAGGGCGTTGTAAAAGCAAATAATTCTTTTGTGTCTTCAGGTAAAACCAATTGGTTGAATGCACTATGAAAATCCAGTTTCGAATAGTATCTATGTCCGGCTAATTTAGTTATAATTTCATTTACACGGGGAATTTTGTAAGGAAAAAGAGTGGATATGTTATTAATTAATCTCAGATCTAAACATAAACGGTACTCTCCACTTGTTTTACGCACTAAAATCATCGGCGATGCAAAATTTGATTTTGTTCTGGCAATTATCCCTGCTTCTTCTAACTCTTTTAATTGATTTTTTGCGGTATCCTGCAGTGCGTACGGAACGTCGTATGGCCTGGAACGTATTGCGTGGTCATGTGCAAGCTTTATCACCGGTTTTACGATGTCCGTCGCTCCTAAAGTTTTTAATGATTTTGAAAAAACGTCCGAATATTGCATTACAAATTTGAGGAAATCTTGTTTAATGTTTGGGTCCATGTGGTCAGTATTAAAATCTTCTGTTTTCAAATCTTTTTTTCTTTCTTCAATTATCTCCGGTTTAGCCTGTATTAAATTTATCATCTCTTCGTATTTATGTGTCCGTTCACTAATTTCTGGTTCTTTAATGTCCTGTTGTTGTATCGTAAAATCTGTCGTAATGTTTCCTAAAGCCATGTTTTTATTTAATGTAATTGTCGCATTCGTGTTATTCTGAACTTCAATTTTAATTTTGTTCTCATTCATGTGGTGTATTCCATAATTCATTACAATGTATGATTTTTCTTTGGGTTCGAACAAAACCTCTGTTCCATTTTCTAGACTTTCCTCACTATATACTACAACATTCTCCCTCGAATTCGGTTTGATTTGTACTTTTCTTAAAATTTTGGCTAGATTCGGTCTTTCCTGTATTATCTCATTTATTTGTCTATCAATTTGCCTATCAGAATTTAAAATTATTTCTATGTCGCCCATCTTCAGAATGTTCTTTTGTGTATTCAAAATGGCTTGATTTTTCTGTAAAAAGTCAAAACCCAATACTCCCTTAAATTTTTGTGTAAATCTTGCTGTTGTGACAAAAAAAATATGTTTGAACTGTTTTCCCTGAATTTTAAATGGAATTTCCACAGTCTTTATATATTCAATACTATGTCCTGTTAAAGTTGATATTGTAACACTCCTTGACACATATTTAATTTTGACATTATCTTTAATTTTATTGAACAATTCTAATGATAATACACTAACGCTCGCTCCAGAGTCTATCATGAGTTCGCTTTGTATATTTTTAAATTGAGCTATTATTGTTGGCAATTCTGTTTTTTCAATTTGTTCTCCTACAGATGCAATCGTTTCCTCATGTTTTTCAGTACTTTCATCGTTATGTATCTCCAATTTCTTATTTTCTGTTTGTACAGGAATTTCAATTTTTCTCGGGAACTTTACCCTGTAATTTTTCTCTCTTTGTAAGTTATTATTTAAAGCTCCCACAATTAGTTTAAATTATCTCTTCTATTAGGGAAATTTCTGTATTCAAATCTTGTATTCATCTCTCTCCCATTGTTTCTTTGCCCGCCCGATTCTCTGATTCTGTTTTGGTTTGACTCGTCCCTATTATATCGTTGTTCCCTAGAAAATCTACTTTGTGGAGGGGGTGCTGCATAGTAATTTCTGCTCTGTTGATAGTTTCCAAAGGCGTGGTTTGGCCTATAATCGTATGTGTCCGGCTGGGAGGAGTAAGTTCTGTGGTCATCATACGGCTGGGTTTGAAATGAGTGGGGAGGAGACTGTATTTGATTATGCCACTGTGTCCTCGCGTTGTTTATGTTTTGACTCTGTGTTTGTTTAAAATGATCAGCTTTGTATATTCGGCATTCTCTCATGAAATGTCCCTGTTTATTACAGTAGTGGCATGTTACGAGTTTTTTTGTTTGTGTCGTGGGAATTTGTACTTTTTCTTGGATTTTTAATGTGTTTATTTCTTGGGTAATTGAATTTAAAATATGTGCGTTAAATTCCTGTTGCTCTTTGCGGAGCGTCTCAATTTCTTGTCTATATGTAGCACTATTTACATTTGCCGTTATCGCAGCTAAATTTGCCTGTTCCAAGTTTGTGGCTATTTTTACAGCTTCATCAAAATTTTGTGCATTAGTTTTTATTATTTCTTTCTGGAATTCAGGTGTTACCGCCTCTAAGAATTTACTTAACCTTAATTTATCCATAATCTGTTGTGTCGCTTCACTGTGCTCTGTGTCGCCAATATAATTTAAAGTTAGTGTTGTTATTCTGTGTGCTAGCTGCTTAATCGTTTCTCCCTGTGTCTGTTTTGCGGTCGTGAAAAGGATCTGATTTGTTGTAATGTTCGGTTTTTCTGTAAAGAACTCTAATAACCTATCCCTAAATTTTTCGAAAGATGTTTCCCTTCTTAATTCTTGTGACCCTATATAAAATTTTCTTGCATTCCCTCTTAACCGCGATTTCACAATTGCTAACTTTTCCTCCTCTGACCAATCCCCCAAGCTGCTTAAAGATTTGATCTGGTCAAAAAAAATTTCTACATCATTCTCTATGCCATTGCATTCCCCTAATAGGTGTATAAGTCCTGGTAACCTGCCCCTCGTTGCTGGATGATTTTCTCCGCTTTCCGTCATTCTAAATTTCACTTTCTCGCAAAAATTCTATATCTAAAATTATCTCCTGTTTTTACACCTCAAAATGTTCCCCCAAAATATTTAAATACAATATCACATAAATTCAAAAACATAATTCTAATCATTTCACTATCTACGCATGCAAATACTTCAATCCTCATAATTAACTCCTCAAATATTACACAAATATTTATATAATTCAAAAGTTTCTTAAAAGCTTCAAGTTCCCTAATAATTATATTTTCACATACAATATGGCATGTCTCATTGAGAACACATAATGATTCACTATTTGCTTGCTTCTCATACTGTGAAATAAATTTTCTTAAATTTACCTATATTTATTTTAATTTTAAAATTCTTTCTTTAATTTAATCCTTATTTTACACACAAAAAAATTTTTTTATTCAATCTTTTCATTTCTCATTAATTCCAAATATATTTATTCTCTTCATTAAAATTTAAATTCTGGCATATAACTGGTCTAAAACAGCAAAGTCGCCAGAAGGGTTAAATAATTTTGAATCGAGGTTTGATTGCTCATGAGCACCAATATGATAAGGGTGCAATAATTTTGAGTCCAGGTTCGAAACTGGTTTAAACGGCACCAAAATGATATGTGAGTCGTCACACGCCAGGTATTGGCGCTATATAGACCGATCTCGTAAAGTGGAGTAAATAAAGAAATACATAATACCAGTAATTAAAATGAAGAGGCTTAATTTTAAACAATAACAAAGAATTTATTTCATTAAGACAAACCTTATTTAATAACTATTAACATCTGGTAAATTTCATATACCAACATCTTTAGTGTAGTACATTAAGACAATCAAATCTCCTCATTCTATGATCATAATATGAGCATTACAATTATTAACCTATTAATGTGCATTAACTCACTATTCTTACTAGCCTACGTCTTAATGGCCCAGGTTAACCTTATTTAGGAGGGTCAGAGAGATAATAATAATCAAAGTGCAAAAATATGTGTAGAATTGTCCTACCTCGATCTGTTATATTGTAATTTTCAATTCCCAATATAACATTGCTCTTTTGAAAGAGGAAGTGGACCTAAGAAGACGGTCCCTCATGAAGTGAGGCAATTTTTGTAACATTCCCTCGAACGCAGCTGCACCGGACATTCATTTCGAAAAGAGAGGGTGCTTCTCAAGTTCATGTCAGCGATAGGTGTTACAACAAACGGAAGGGGTTGAACTTCTTGACCCCAGAGTCAATTAATATCACTCGAACCTTGGGAAAATTCTCGTGAGAACTTTCAACGATTTTAAAACTGGAGACTGCATATCTCATATTTCAGGGGGGCCTTGACCAATAATATAGCCTGAAGGGCGTAGCCCTTAATTTACTTAGCCAATTATGGACAGGGGCGCCTTGTTAAGGGGGTAGAGACAGAGAGCAACTTTGGACTTTAAGTTTTTGAAATCGAGGACTTGAATTTTGTGAGTGAAAAGAAGAGGTCGCAAGAGCGACGGATCTCGGAGAGAGCGAGCCCACGGGACAGAGCCGGAGCGCGCGGTCATAAAGTCCGACATCGGCAAAGATGATCGAGGTAGGACAATTCTACACATATTTTTGCACTTTGATTATTATTATCTCTCTGACCCTCCTAAATAAGGTTAACCTGGGCCATTAAGACGTAGGCTAGTAAGAATAGTGAGTTAATGCACATTAATAGGTTAATAATTGTAATGCTCATATTATGATCATAGAATGAGGAGATTTGATTGTCTTAATGTACTACACTAAAGATGTTGGTATATGAAATTTACCAGATGTTAATAGTTATTAAATAAGGTTTGTCTTAATGAAATAAATTCTTTGTTATTGTTTAAAATTAAGCCTCTTCATTTTAATTACTGGTATTATGTATTTCTTTATTTACTCCACTTTACGAGATCGGTCTATATAGCGCCAATACCTGGCGTGTGACGACTCACATATCATTATGGCGCCCGTGACCAGTCGAACCTGGACTCAAAATTATTGCTCACATATCATTTTGGTGCCGTTTAAACCAGTTTCGAACCTGGACTCAAAATTATTGCACCCTTATCATATTGGTGATCATGACCAATCAAACCTGGATTCAAAATTATTTAACCCTTCTGGCGACTTTGCTGTTTTAGACCAGTTATATGCCAGAATTTAAATTTTAATGAAGAGAATAAATATATTTGGAATTAATGAGAAATGAAAAGATTGAATAAAAAAAATTTTTTCTGTGTAAAATAAGGATTAAATTAAAGAAAGAAATTTAAAATTAAAATAAATATAAGTAAATTTAAGAAAATTTATTTCACAGTATGAGAAGCAAGCAAATAGTGAATCATTATGTGTTCTTAATGAGACATGCCATATTATATGTGAAAATATAATTATTAGGGAACTTGAAGCTTTTAAGAAATTTTTGAATTGTATAAATATTTGTGTAATATTTGAGGAGTTAATTATGAGGATTGAAGTATTTGCATGCGTAGATAGTGAAATGATTAGAATTATGTTTTTGAATTTATGTGATATTGTATTTAAATATTTTGGGGGAACATTTTGAGGTGTAAAAACAGGAGATAATTTTAGATATAGAATTTTTGCGAGAAAGTGAAATTTAGAATGACGGAAAGCGGAGAGAGTCCAACAACGATGAGTAGGTTACCGGGACTTATACACTTATTAGGGGAATGCAATGGTATAGAGAATGATGTAGAGTTTTTTTTCGACCAGGTCAAATATCTCAGCAGCTTAGGGAATTGGTCAGAGGAGGAGAAGCTGGCAATTGTCAAATCCCGGTTAAGAGGGAATGCAAGAAAATTTTATATAGGGTCACAAGAATTAAGAAGGGAAACATCTTTCGAAAAATTTAGGGATAGGTTATTAGAGTTCTTTACAGAAAAACCGAACATTACTACAAATCAAACCCTTTTCACTACCACATACAGACAGGAAATTGAGACGCTCAGCGAAGAACAGCAGAAATTTAAGACAAACATTTTAAATTATATAACCCAAAAAAGGAATGCATTAAAAATCCAAGAAAAAGTACAAATCCCCACGACACAAACAAAAAAACTCCTAACATGCCATTACTGTAATGAAAGTGGACATTTCATGAGAGAATGCCGAATATACAAAGCTGATCATTTTAAGCAAACACAGAATCGAAACATAAACAACGCGAGAACACATTGGCATAATCAAATACAGTCTCCTCCCCACTCATTTCAAACCCAGCCGTATGATGACCACATAACTTACTCCTCCCAGCCGGACACATACAATTACATTTCAAACCACGCCTTCCCGAGAAAATATCACCAGAGCAGAAATTACTATGCAGAACCCCCTACACAAAACAGAGACCTAGAAAGGGGTACGCAAAGGAATAGAGAAGGAATTAGAAAAAGGAATGTTACACAAATAAATATTGAGAACGAGGGACGAAACGTTGAAAAATATAAAACTCAAATTGATAGTGGAAATATTGGTAATTACAGAACCCAAAATAATGGAGAGAGAGAGGACATTAAGGACAGGAAGGACAAAGTTGAACATATCGCGTCAATTGGAGATGAATTAAACACGGAATTACACAAGGTGGAAAATAAATTTCAAAACACAGGTACAAACTATGACAATGAAGATTTCAAAATTTCAAATGAAAACAAAGTAATGGATGTTTTGATTAGCGAAAATGCTGATCCCGAAAATTCACAAAACACAGGTACAAACTATGACAATGAAGATTTCAAAATTTCAAATGAAAACAAAGTAATGGATGTTTTGATTAGCGAAAATGCTGATCCCGAAAATTCACAAAACACAGGTACAAACTATGACAATGAAGATTTCAAAATTTCAAATGAAAACAAAGTAATGGATGTTTTGATTAGCGAAAATGCTGATCCCGAAAATTCACAAAACACAGGTACAAACTATGACAATGAAGATTTCAAAATTTCAAATGAAAACAAAGTAATGGATGTTTTGATTAGCGAAAATGCTGATCCCGAAAATCCACAAAACACAGGTACAAACTATGGCAATGAAGATATCAAAAATCCAAATAAAAACAAAATAACGGAGGTTTTGATTAGAGAAAGGGTTCATGTTGAAAATATTCAAAATGCAAAATGCAAGCTTCAGGACATTCGAATTACGAATGAGAATCACATGATACAAGATACACAAAATTCAAATGAAAGTGAAATGATGGATATTATGGACAACGATAATGGAAATACTAACTCTCAAAATTTACAAAATTCAAAGGAGACCACTAAAAATATTCAAAATAAAAATTCTAGTACAAGTAGAGAGAAAAGCCAAAACGATAGTGAAGTGAATTGCGTCCAAAAACCTTCAGAAATAAATGAGAATCATAACAAAAGGTATGCTAGGCAAGAAATAGAGGTTCCACAGAAAATACAAGTTTGTAACAATAGTGTAAGTGAGGAGATCCAAAAGCGGAATGAAAGAAAACTCGGTTCACATTTTTTCATGAAACCAAAAATTTTTAGGAACTTAATATTGTATGACAATCGCTATTTGGAAAATTTCAAGATGAGAAAGAGGTAAAAAAATAATAATTTGTCAAAAAAATTAATTCTTTGGAAATTGATCTGGCAATGGATAAATTATAAAAATGAAAAATGGATATGAAGTCAAAATTGTTAATGGAAAGCAACAATCTCTTCCCGCTTTTATTAGTTAACGTACGTGCGACAGATAAGTAGCAAAACACACGACATTCACAAAATGTCAGCACAGCACAACACCAGCGAACGATCCCCCTCCCCCCTCCTCGGACAGTACAGAGACGAAAACACTCTTACTCTTAAATCCACGAAACCGGTTACTGCAGAAGTGCAAAACGAAACAACGCAGAGCGCACAAGAGAAGGCAATAATCCCTCCAAAAGACTATCCGAACGCAAACATTCTTTCAGCAGGGGGGGACTCAGGCAGACATAGCACGCTAGAAACACACGAGAATTTGGAACTTTCAAAACAGGGGGACGGTACACGAATTGAAGCAAACACGAATGAAAAGGCGGGAGAAATAGAACGAGATGCGCAAGAGGGACCAACACAAGTGGATGGGGGATGTATACAGATGGAAAACGTTCAGGGGAAAGATGAATCAGCGGGAAATTCACAAGGGGACGATATAAGCAGTACAAATTGTTCACGCACAGTACTTCTTCCAACACCGGTTAGGCCGAAACACAGATATGATTTGAGATCTTTAAAGAATTTAAATTTAAATTGATTCAATTAAAACACGAAAGAAGTTTAAACATAGGTAAGAACGCGGACAAACCGTAATTCAAAATTTTGAAAATATTAGTAACAAAGAAAAATCGCCATTCACAAAATGCAACGCGAAATATGGAACACAAATTTTAAATAAATATTGGATTGTAAATAAAGGAAATTTTAAATAAACATTGAATTATAAATTAAAGAAATGTAAATAAATATTACATTAATTAAGAAAGTGTAAACAAATTGTGAAAAAAAAAAAATGAGGAAATTTTAAATAAATCATACATTAAGTAGTTGAAAGTTTAAATGAACAAGAAAGTTTAAATAAATATGGAACTATAAATAATTGGGAATTATGAATAAAAATTGTGATTTAAAAAAATAAATAATTGTTACAAAATAAATAACAAGTATCGTTGTAGGACAAAAGAAATTTTAGGGTTGATAGGTTAAAGATGTGGATATATTAAATTCAAATTTTGGAAAGAACATAAATAACAGAGAAGATACGTCACATTTCAAAAAAAAAAAAAAAAGCAAAAGGGGGACATCGTTAGAATTCTATAAAAAGTCGTTATAACTCTATAAAAAGAAGGTTTTTTTTTTAAGAGAACTTTGATTTCCAGGCAATAAAAATTTCGATGGATAAGATATTTAGGAATATTAAATAAAGGGATATTTTGAATTTCTAAAAAAAAAAAAAAAAAAAACTCTTTTCAAAGAACAGTGAAATTTTAAAACAAAAGTAAACTTTCTCCACGCGCTCTTCATTTAATTAGCGGATTGATCAACCATTGTTGGATGAATACGCGTGAGGAAATAGGAGTTATAGAATTATAGTTTAAAATAATTAGATAATTGGTAAATAAAAAAAAAAAAAAAGAAAAAAAGAAAAACAAATTTTTTTTTCTAGTTTAAATAAATAAATAATTCATAATTAAAAATAAAAATTGTAATTCAAATAACTAAACAATGGGTAATTAAAAATTAAAATTAGAGTTTAAAATGGATAGAGAATTTTAATTAAAAATCATAATGGCAGTTCAAAGAAAAAAGATAATGGTAATGAAAATTATACACAAATTATAATTTAAAATGAATAGATAATTTTAATAAACATACGCGAATTGTAGATTAAATAAAAAGCATTTGAAAAAAAAAAAAAAAGCGTTTCTACATATATTTTGAATGGGTCGCACATATAAAATTTTTGAGAGAGACGAACTTTCGAAGGTAACGCTAGAACGCGGGAATAAACATGATATAATAATAAAATACAATGGTAGAACAAAAGGACACTAACCGCATTTTAATTAATCCGTGGGGTAAATGAATCCTTGCGTAATCCATAGGAGTCGCGAAACACAGACAATCACACACACTGCTACGCGCACATCCCGTCGTCCTAAACACTTTACACAACATGGCGGAAACGTAGACGAGAAAATTTGTATCATTTTGCCAAAACGACATCTTCAAAAATTTGTACAGCTAATTGGCCATGGGAAGTTACACGAAGAAATGCCCGTATTAGCCGCAGGCCAGAAAGGGGACCGCTTTCCAGGGAAAATGACACAATGGCAGAAGGACATGTTGACCTTGTATACCACTACTTGATTTTCTCTGGGGACTAGATTTTTCTGTTTGAACAGGGAATTTAGATGCTAGAATATATGTTACACAAAAGGAGAAATGAATTAATTCAGGAGACTTTGCATTCAATTACAGGGGATATAAGAAAAGAAAATGTACATTTTGGTATTCAAGTATGGGATTTGAATTGAGTTAGGTGGTTTTTGAGAGAAAATTCGTAATTTTGTAGGCATTGAGAGAATTTCAGTGAGTGATAAGATTTACAAAAAATTTAAGTATGGTTTCATTAAGTGGGAAAGTGAATAATGTAAGGAATTCGGGAAATTCCGTATCCAAGTATAAGATTTGGATTAAATCAGGGGATATGTGAAAGAAAATGTATAATTATGGATAGTGTAATATAGAATCGCAGGGGAGTTATAAGATTTTCAGTAGGATAATAATTAAATGATTACATGGGTTTTTTTTTTCTGTCATCTCAGTTTGTAGGAAAATTTTAAAGTATTGTGCGGAAATTTTTGAACCTATATAAGTCTTATTTTGATAGTATTTGAGAGGATAGTGTAATTGTTTAAGTATTTTATTATAAATATGTACATGAGTTATATTTATGGCATGTCCGGTTCAGAACACATGATGGATTGGATGTTAGATAAGAAGTGTATATAATGTAAAAAAAAAAAAAATATATATATATATATATATATATACATAAGGTAGAGAAATGTAAAATAAATAAATAGTAGGAATTTGAAAAATTTAAGTTTGAAGAGAGTAGCAAATTTAAGTAAAAAATGTATATAGTATATGGAAGGATTTAAAGTAGATAAAGTGTAGAAATTTCAATGGGGCAATTTTTGAGAGTGTTAACAAATTTAAAAGGAGTTTGAAGAAAAAAAAAAGAGAGTTTTTTTTGTAATGTTTCGTGTGCCGGGTGACAAATTAAAATTATAGAAATTGAATTTATAAAAAAATGATACTTAAGGGAGTTTTAAGAGAAGAGAGTATTTTAATAAGCTTGAGTGTAATGTATATGTATTGATTGTCCTAAACAAAACATGAGACAGCGTACAGATCCGGTTGCCTAACGATTCTCAAATGGTCAGCAATTCCTGTTGATCAGCGATTCCGAGTGCTCAACGATTCCTGGTGCACAAAGATTATCATTTGGTCAGCGACTCCAGCAGTTCAGCGCCTTACAGTTCAGCGAATTCCAGTTAGACAGCGGTCCAATCCTTCAGCGAGTTCCAGCAGTTCATCGCCTTACAGTTCAGCGAATTCCAGTTAGACAGCGATCCAGTTCTGCAACGAGTTCCAGCAGTGGAGCGATTTACATTTCAGCGGTTTCCAAGTGTGCAGTGATATCAGTGTTTTTTTTTTCCAAAGGAAAAATATTTTACACTTTCCACCATAACTACAAGGGGACAAAGTGATATTATTAGGGACCATATGCGTAAGTCCCTGATCCCAACAAATATCCAATTGACGGTCAAAGTGACTTTGGTTATCATATGTGAACAATTTTACAGATATACACCTTGAACTTGTGTGGAACTATATTGTTTAAAAAAAAAAAAAAAAAAAAAAAAAAAAAAAAAAAAAAAAAGACATATCACCAGTGGACGAACTTGTGCTTACATGAATAGACTTTTAATCGACATTAAGTACAACTGAACGACACAGATATCGTCATTTGCAGACACATTGAGAATTGTATTTTTGTATAGTATTTTCGTGTTCTTTTGATGGCATATAAGAGTATATATATGATAATATGATTTGTGTATATGTGTATATAGTGCATTTTTACAGTAGATACAGATGAGAGCAAGACGAGTTGTTGGACTACACAGTGGACACGCCTGCAGCAACTATGAGCTGGCACTTTGTAATTGGTTTTTTTCCCACCAAATTTTGGGGGGGGAAGAAGGGTAATTGTTATATTGTAATTTTCAATTCCCAATATAACATTGCTCTTTTGAAAGAGGAAGTGGACCTAAGAAGACGGTCCCTCATGAAGTGAGGCAATTTTTGTAACATTCCCTCGAACGCAGCTGCACCGGACATTCATTTCGAAAAGAGAGGGTGCTTCTCAAGTTCATGTCAGCGTTAGGTGTTACAACAAACGGAAGGGGTTGAACTTCTTGACCCCAGAGTCAATTAATATCACTCGAACCTTGGGAAAATTCTCGTGAGAACTTTCAACGATTTTAAAACTGGAGACTGCATATCTCATATTTCAGGGGGGCCTTGACCAATAATATAGCCTGAAGGGCGTAGCCCTTAATTTACTTAGCCAATTATGGACAGGGGCGCCTTGTTAAGGGGGTAGAGACAGAGAGCAACTTTGGACTTTAAGTTTTTGAAATCGAGGACTTGAATTTTGTGAGTGAAAAGAAGAGGTCGCAAGAGCGACGGATCTCGGAGAGAGCGAGCCCACGGGACAGAGCCGGAGCGCGCGGTCATAAAGTCCGACATCGGCAAAGATGATCGAGGTAGGACAATTCTACACATATTTTTGCACTTTGATTATTATTATCTCTCTGACCCTCCTAAATAAGGTTAACCTGGGCCATTAAGACGTAGGCTAGTAAGAATAGTGAGTTAATGCACATTAATAGGTTAATAATTGTAATGCTCATATTATGATCATAGAATGAGGAGATTTGATTGTCTTAATGTACTACACTAAAGATGTTGGTATATGAAATTTACCAGATGTTAATAGTTATTAAATAAGGTTTGTCTTAATGAAATAAATTCTTTGTTATTGTTTAAAATTAAGCCTCTTCATTTTAATTACTGGTATTATGTATTTCTTTATTTACTCCACTTTACGAGATCGGTCTATATAGCGCCAATACCTGGCGTGTGACGACTCACATATCACGATCATCTTTGCCGATGTCGGACTTTATGACCGCGCGCTCCGGCTCTGTCCCGTGGGCTCGCTCTCTCCGAGATCCGTCGCTCTTGCGACCTCTTCTTTTCACTCACAAAATTCAAGTTCTCGATTTCAAAAACTTAAAGTCCAAAGTTGCTCTCTGTCTCTACCCCCTTAACAAGGCGCCCCTGTCCATAATTGGCTAAGTAAATTAAGGGCTACGCCCTTCAGGCTATATTATTGGTCAAGGCCCCCCTGAAATATGAGATATGCAGTCTCCAGTTTTAAAATCGTTGAAAGTTCTCACGAGAATTTTCCCAAGGTTCGAGTGATATTAATTGACTCTGGGGTCAAGAAGTTCAACCCCTTCCGTTTGTTGTAACACCTAACGCTGACATGAACTTGAGAAGCACCCTCTCTTTTCGAAATGAATGTCCGGTGCAGCTGCGTTCGAGGGAATGTTACAAAAATTGCCTCACTTCATGAGGGACCGTCTTCTTAGGTCCACTTCCTCTTTCAAAAGAGCAATGTTATATTGGGAATTGAAAATTACAATATAACAGTCCCATAGGGCTCAATGTATTTCATTTTTTCAACCCGGGTTCAATCCAAAACTAATTGTGTGATATTATTCAATTATATTCCCATAGGTCCTACAGACCGTCTGAACAACATACTAAAATTTCATTTTGATTAAGTCATTTTTACGGCAGTTATCGTGCTAACGGACAGACAGACAGACAGACAGACAGACAGACAGACAGACAGACAGACAGACAGAATGAACAAAGTCATAAACACTTTTCAACTCTGTTGTAAAGTGTTAATAAACAAGAAAGATCAATCATGCATAAGCATTGATTATGAAACACTTTCCATTCATTTAAAAATTTCTAAAATGTGATTCATTCAGTGGTAATATCTTTTACATTATCACAGTACTACAGTAATTTATTATACTTAAATATTTAAAACTGTATCGAAATATAAATCATCTGATTCTTTATGCAAAATCAATGAATATTTCATTCATATAACTTGTATTCCAGACTCCAGAGCTAAATAATTTTGTGTGAAAAATATTCAGCAATTCTTATGTAATTCATCTTACAATCGCTTGAGATATTTGCATTCTGCATATGTTAAAATTAGGCTTCCTTGAAGAAATAATAAAAGTTTAGGGATCATTTAAAATCACAATTATTGTAATTGCATAAGCACGGAATTTAGGTACACAGATAATACACAGATAATATATATGTGTATGTGTATGTACTCAAAGTATTGGAATCGTGCCGAAGATCGGAACTCGAATTTTCAAAGGATCTACACGTTTTGGGACTTCTAGAACACGAAAAAACTACTTTTAGGAAGACGTCTGTGTGTGTAAGGGTGTATCTGTGTATGTTTCTGTGTGTCTGTGTGGATATTACATCCACTCTAATTGAAAAACTAATGGACCGAATTTCATACAATTTGGTAGGTATGTTTTTTGTGGGAAATCCTGATGTTCATTAGATTATAGATCGATTCGTAATAAAAGAATCTGCCTTCTTTGCGAAATGGCCGCTGAAATTGCCTTTATCCACTCTAGCTAAAAACTAATGAACCAAATTTAACAAAATTTGGAGTATAATATTTCAATAACCTACAAGTGACTTATATACCAAATTTAACAAAATTTTGTATATAAATCATTTGTAGGTTATTCTACTACGATTCGGGAAAAAGGAACGGGCTATTTTTGCGAAATGGCCAGCAAAAATCGTTATATATAAAAATAAAAGACTACGTGTGCTCAATTATATCAATTAAATTCCTATTTTATATGTGATTTTTGACAACAAAAAGAATAAGACTAACCCCATTACTCTAGGACTAGCCGTTCTTGAGATATTCTAGTTTTTTCGCGTTTTCGCTACGCCACCTTTGACAATAAGTCCAGCTATCAAATGAGAACCAAATTTAAGTTTAACGTGTAAATTCAATGTCATTTAAAATTCTTATGTTGTGCAGATAAACTCAAATTATCATTGAATAAATAAAGAGAACGAATATGAGTCTGCAGAGAAAGACATGTGTTGTCCACATCAGAATTTTTAACAATATTACACCAATGATTTATATAAGTGAACGGGGATTATTTTCAGGCCATTTCGAAAAAAATGTATGATCTATATTTAAAGATCCATCAAATTTTTGTCGAATAAAATGTTCAACAAATTTAAGCTGTGTACCAAATTTTAACTCTCTAGGACGTAGGAAAGTGCATTTAAAATGCCATCAATTAAATTTATCAACTAGCATCTCAATCCTGCAGTCATTCCCAATGGGAAACAAAATCCGGTGCAATGCGCATGCTCACGTCCTCTCCAGTGCTTCAATATTTCGTCAAGGGGTGATATAAATCACAGAATACTATATTACGAAATCATAAAATATTATATTATTTAAAATAAAACTTTCCTTTACCATACATTTAAAATCGGATTAGAATTTAAAAAATAGAGGGCAGTTCTTCGTTCTGTTTACCATTCAACCATTACATTACAAATTGTCAATGCCTAAAAATCGTAAAATCTCAGAACGAACATTAAAATCCAAGGCAACACTGTACATATTCGTAAATATTCTCATTAGGATGCAATGCTGTACATTTTGGATCGCATTTTTACGATTTTAATCGTAAAACTGTAATTGGGAAGCATGTCAGACTGTCAGCTGCGATTTCGATCGTAACATTGTATCTTCAGCTTCTGCACACTATTTATATCACAGAATACTATATATATAATATTAGTCTGTGATTTATATCACCCCTTGACGAAATATTGAAGCACTGGAGAGGACCGTGAGCATGCGCATTGCACCGGATTTTGCTTCCCATTGGGAATGACCGCAGGATTGAGATGCTAGTAATTTATCATGAAGAGTTATATAAAATTTAAAAAAAATGAAAAATTGTTATCTACCAAATTTATTTTAAAATATGAAGCCACTCCCATATGCAAAACGTTTAAACAAATGGAGAGATATTTATTATATAATATCTCTCTCTTTTCTTTCTGGAAGATATCCCAAAGTCAGAATTTAAATGAATTTGTTTTTTTCCCTATATTAAATAATTTTTTTAATTAAAAAACTACTTAACATATTTTACTGAATTTTTTTTTATATATTCTATGTGATAATGTGAATATTTCCTAAAAATTTCGAAGCAATTCGTGAATTTTAAATTTACTTAAAAAATGTTTGAAAAATTAGGTCCCATAGGGTTCAATGTATTTCATTTTTTCAACCCGGGTTCAATAAAAAACTAATTGGGTGATATTATTTATTTATATTCCCATAGGTCCTACAGACCGTCTGAACAACATACTAAAATTTCATTTTGATAAACTCATTTTTACGGCAGTTATCGTGCTAACGGACAGACAGACAGACAGACAGACAGACAGACAGAATGAACAAAGTCATAAACACTTTTCAACTTTGTTGTAAAGTGTTAATAAAATGATAAAATGAAAGCGTGGGGTACAAAACAAAACTCCTGATTTACACCAAATAAAACACGACATTGTCAAGCAATTTTCTAAAGAACTCGGGGATCTTCCACAAAATAAAGCTTTAGTGTACACTGTATAATTGTTTTTTCCTCAAACCGCAATTCATTTGATATCCGGACTCTAAAAATTTGTCTCATGAATATCATCACGTGTTTTTCACTTAGAACCGTCAGTTTTTTAATGGACTCTAGTTTTTTATATTTTTTTCCCCTTCAATAATCGAACTTTTTTTCACTAGAGGGAAGGGGGGCTATATAAAAATATTTATTTGTATTTTATGATATACGTCACACAATTTGAAAGTATATTTCAATACACATTTTCTTAAGATTTAAAAGAATTTAAAATTGAAAGTACATCTCTAGCATTAACCATTTAAACGTTATTAGTCTAATCCCTAGTAGCATTTAATATTAATTCAATATTGGACCGATATTGTATACCTTGGCATTACATTGAAAACTTCATCGAAGAAAATGAACATCATTCAAATGACGGCATTGAAATATAAATTGCCTGGTTTAAACATCTCTAAAATGCGATACATTCCTCGGTAATATTTTTAAAATTATCACAACACTACAATAATTTATTATATTCGAAAACAAATGAGCTTCAGTCAAATGACGTCATCGAAATATAAATCGCCTCTATATAAAAGCAGCATTTCATTCATAATCATTTTTCCAATCGTTTAATTCATCACAATACTATAATAATTTATTTTATTTAAAAATTTGAAAAATTGTTATCTACCATATTTATTTTAAAATGGGAAACCTTTCTTATATATAAAATAATTAAACTACAAGATATTTATTATATAATATATCTCTTTTTTCTTTCTGAAGGATATAACGAGAGTCAGAATTTAATTGAATTTGTTTTTCTCCCTATATTAAATAATTTTTATTTAAAAAACTACCTAACATATTTTACTAAAAATTTTTTTATATATTTTATGGGATAATTTGAATATTTCTTAAATTTTTCGAAGCAATTTATGAATTTTAAATTTGCTTAAAAAATGTTTGAAACATTAGGTCCCATAGGATTCAATGTATTTCATGTTTTCAATCAGGGTTCAATAAAAAACTAATTGGGTGATATTATTCATTTATATTCCCATAGGTCCCATAGACCGTCTAAAAAACATACTAAAATTTCATTTTGATAAAGCCATTTTTTACTGCAGTTATCGTGCTAACAGACAGACAGACAGAATGCACAAAGTTATAAACACTTTCAACTATGTGGTAAAGTGTTAAAAAAAGTGCAAAAAATTTATTTGACCTCAAAATGTTCCAACAACGTAGTATCGAATGAAACAAGCAAAATGTAAATCCGATAAATAAAACTTTAAGAACTCGAGCTTTGGTTAACTTCAGTTAACCAAAGTTGCATGCAAAATTACATGCAATGATACAAAGTTACATGCAATGATATATGCAAAATTAAACTTTAGAACTGTATCTTCTCAAAATTGAATTCTTGAATTGTTAAAATTTTAAATTGACATAACTAAAGAAAGTATAAAAGAATGAATCGGATTTCTATTAAACGAAATTATACTTCCGTGCCTTAAGTTTCGCATCGAAAATTCGCACAAACTAATATTTTAAGTAATCTGAAAATAAAATACATCATTAGTAACAGCGTAACAGTCGATTAATGTGCAATCAGTCAATTAATTCATCGATTTTAAACACAAAAAATAACTTATTTTTCAGAATAAATAAGACAGAGCAATTACTACAGCATTATTAACATTATTAGGGAGATATATATCGAAACAGCAGTTACTATGTCGAAGTAAATGGAAAACTGACAGAGCCCTTCCGAATTAAATCGGGTGTAAAGCAAGAATGTGTGATGTCAGGTTTATTAACACTTTACAACATAGTTGAAAAGTGTTTATGACTTTGTTCATTCTGTCTGTCTGTCTGTCTGTCCGTTAGCACGATAACTGCCGTAAAAATGACTTTTAAAAGGAAATTTAGTATGTTTTTCAGACGGTCTGTGGGACCTATGGGAATATAAATAAATAATAACACCCAATTAGTTTTCTATTGAACCCGGATTGAAAAAATGAAATACATTGAACGCTATGGGACCTAATTTTTCAAACATTTTTTAAGCAAATTTAAAATTCACAAATTCCTTCGAAATTTTTAGAAAATATTCACATTATCCCATAAAATATATAAAAGAAATTTCAGTAAAATATGTTAGGTAGTTTTTTAATTAAAAATTATTTAATATAGGCAGAAAAACAAATTCAATTAAATTCTGACTTTTGGGATATCCACCAGAAATGAAAAAGATATATATTATATAATAAATATCTTTCCAAGAGTTTAATTATTTTGTGTATGAGAGAGGCTTCACATTTTAAAATAAATTTGGTAGCTAACAATTTTTCAATTTTTTTTTTTAATTTTATATAATTCTTCATGATATACTTATTTGATGACGTCCTAGAGAGTTAAAGTTTGCTACACAACTTAAATTTGTTGAACATTTTATTCTACAAAAATTTGGTGAATCTTTAATATAGATCCTACATTTTTTTCGAAATAGCCTGCAAATAATCCCCGTTCACTTCTATAAATCATTGTTGTAATATTGTTAAAATTTCTGATGTGGGCAGCACATGTCTTTCCCTGCAGACTCATATTCACGTTCTCTTTATTTCTTCAATAATAATTTGAGTTTATCTGCACAAAATAACAGCCATAAGTATTTTAAATGACATTGAATTTGCACGTTAAACTTGAATTCGGTTCTCATTTGATAGCCGGACTTATTGCCAAAGGTGACGTAGCGAAAACGCTAAAAAACTAGAATATCTCAAGAACGGCTAGTCCTAGAGTAATGGGGTTAGTCTCATTCTTTTTGTTGTCAAAAATCACGTATAAAATAGGAATTTAATTGATATAATTGAGCACACGTAGTCTTTTATTTTTATATTTAACGATTTTTGCGGGCCATTTCGCAAAAATAGTCCGTTCCTTTTTCCCGAATCGTACTAGAATAACCCACAAACGATATATATGCCAAACTTTGTTAAATTTGGTATATAAATCACTTGTAGGTTATTGAAATATTATACACCAAATATTGTTAAATTTGTTCCATTAGTTTTTAGCTAGAGTGCATAAACGCAATTTCTGCCGGCCATTTCGCAAAGAAGGCAGATTCTTTTATTACGAATCGTACTATAATCTAATGAACATCATGATTTCCCACAAAAAACATACCTACCAACTTTTAGGAAATTCGGTCCATCAGTTTTTCAATTAGAGTGGATGTAATATCCTCACAGACACACAGAAAGATACAGAGATACGTCCTTACACACACAGACGTCTTCCTAAAAATAGTTTTTTCGTGTTCTAGAAGTCCCAAAACGTGTAGATCCTTGGAAAATTCGAGTTCCGATCTTCGGCAACTCCGATCTTCGGCGATTCCAATACTTTGAATACATACACACACACGCACACACACATATATATAGTATCTGTGTATCTGTTATTATCTGTGTATCTAAATTCCGTGCTTGCGCAATTACAATAGTTGTGATTTTAAATGATCCCTAAACATTTATTATTTCTTCAACGAAGCCTAATTTTGACTTATGCAGAATGCAAGTATCTCAAGCGATTGTAAGGTGAGTTACATAAGAATTGCTGAATTTTTTTCACACAAAATTATTTAGCTCTGGAGTCTGGAATGCAAGTTATACGAATGAAATATTCATTGATTTTGTATAGAGAATCAGATGATTTGTATTTCGATACAGTTTTAAATATTTAAGTATAATAAATTACTGTAGTACTGTGATAATGTAAAAGATATCACCCACTGAATGTATCACATTTTAGAAATTTTTAAATGAAATTGCATTTCAGTTGGAAAGTGTTTCGTAATCAATGCTTGTGCATGACTGATCTTTCTTGTTATTTAATATAGTTGTTGACTGGATTATGAAAAACACCATCAAAGACAAGAGAAGAGGCATTAGGTGGAAATTTACATCAGTTTTAAAAGGATTTGGATTTTGCAGATGACATTGTTATTTTGGCCTCTAGATTTTGTAATCTACAACAGAAAAGTAATGACCTTAACAAGTTTGCTAAAACTACTGGTCTACAAATCAATAAAAGTAAAACAAAAGTCTTAAGAATTAATGAAAATGTAAAATTCTTTTGAAAATGTAAAATTAGATGATGAATCAATTGAAGATGTAAATAGCTTCACGTACCTTGGTGTACTGGTGAACAAGGAGGGTGGAACAGATGAAGAAATCAAAATAAGAATTGCAAAAGCTCAGAATTGTTTTAGAAAACTAAATAAAATATGGAGAACTACTAACATTAATTTAAAAACCAAAATCAACCTTTTTAAATTGGTTTGACGCCAATGGCTGCAAAGGGGTATCGAACTGTTTGGGATAGGGTATGTCAAATACCTGTCTTTTTGAGAGGTTCTTCGTTAGGGATTGACGCTATCCCACCCGTAAGCAAACGGTTAAAGAAAGGAAACATTTGCCAGTTATGACGACAATTATTTCGACGGTTTTATAAGCTTCAGGCCAAAAGAAAAGTATGCGCTCTTACTAACCGCTAAAAACAAACTATCCTAAGCTTAGAAGAGATCATGCTAAACCAAACAAACCTCAGAAGCAATAAGCGACAGCTTCCAATGGTGTATATCCCTGAATCAGAAATAATAACATTAAATAAGGAATTCTTCAAGGAAGTTTTGAGAGTTATTTTTCTTACAAGCAGCAATTTTATATGTATTGTAATTTCATGGAATGACTAAATTTCATAGTTCTCCTGTACCATGTGTAATTTTAAGATAATTTGATAATTAAATGCCTAGTATTTAGGTGAGTTTAGTTGAATTTAGTGAGGTTAGTTTAATTACAGTACCTAATCTCTAGTTTAATTACAGTATTTAATCCCTGTTCTTTCCTAATTGCATCTATTTCTTTCTCATTTTGCAAATTCGAATTATCCTATTTTCAGGGTGATTATCCAGCTCCCGCCATGGTGGTTGAAAATGGCGTAGCATGGCCATATCTGTACGTAGGCGGTGCAGTAGTACTCAATGTTACCATGCTGGTACCGAGGGGACAGGGGTACGCTGAGGTATTCATGGAGGCATCCGGCGAAAACAACCCACCCCTTCCAGCTGTGCATATTTGCAGGGCAGAGCTGAGCGACGTGGGCAGAAACGTGCCATGTCTTAGAATGCACCAAGACGAAGTGAATTCGAATTTTACAAAATATGCCAAAACGTAAGTATAAATATTTAAATAAATGTTTACTCCCTTATGCGCTTTTGCGCATAATATCATTTATTGCTCCTAATTCTGAATTTACGAAAGTTTGATTAACTGCTCAGCATTTTTTTTAATGAGAGCGCTTTTACGCATATTCAATCAACTCCGGCCGCTCACTTTGCTGCTCATGCCCTCGAGTGAGTCAGGGGTTTCCACATATTCAATAAACTGAGCATGCATAGTTCAAGGAACAATGTAAATCCTAGGTTCTAATAATTTTTAAGGGTTGGAATGTTGATATTTAGATTACGGTGGAAAATTGGGTGGACTGGATTATGCTAACGGACAACCCTGAGGTTAGTCAATTTTCACTTCTCATACTATATGATATACACAGTATATATAGTCCATGTATAGAAGTATTGTTTTCACGAAAATTGTCGAATTTGAGATTTTGATGCCAATATATGTTTTAAGACCTCCTAAACACGTTTTGACTATTTTTGGAGTAACGTCCATCTGTCTGTATGTCTGTGGTCGATTTCTTGTGTACAGGATAGCGGCCACAAATATTAAGGAATTTTCACAAAACTTTATACCTAATTTTGTTATAAAAGAATCGAAAAATAGACAGATTTTTTTTAAATTTGAGCGAAAACTCTGAAATTTTTTTTGAAATTTTATATTTTTTAACATGACAGTATAGGACAAAATTTGAACTAATCATGCATAAATGGGCTTATGTATAACTCAATGATCACGATACTTTATGGTTTCAATCACTGTTGTGGAAAATAGCCTTGATATAATTTTTTTGTTTGTGATGTCATTAGCCCCCCTCGGGGGGGGGGGGGAGTTACCCGTCCCCCGGGGAGTACATTGTCAAGTATGGTATAAATCGAAAGATTTCGTCAAGCCCTTTCAAATAAAGGGTAACACGCAATAATTGTAATCATTCGGACCCATGATACCGAATTTTCAAAAATTTTCTTGTAAAATTTGAAGCAAAAAAAGCTTCTAAATAATGGATTCTGGTATCAGAAGGTCGAGTTGAGCCACACCCCAGTAATTTTTTTACATAATAACATCTTGGTGAAGCAGGGATGTAACGTATGAAAGATTCAACAAGTATTCTACAGAAGTTGATCATTACTAGTTCCTATCGGCTTTCATGCATGTACTTAGAAGGAAAAAGAAATGTTTTTATCTCTTTCATGTACTTATAATCGAGATTATGCAAAATATATATAATTGTGTAGTAAACATAAACATATTCAAAATAATTTTACTGCACAATTGTCTTTATTCAGTCATTGGAGACAACATGGATAGGGCATGAAAAGATAAATAAATTGTTCTTACTTATTTTAGTCTTTCATGCCCTATTATTATTAGTATATTAAATTTAATAAATTCTGTTGCAGACAGACAATTTTTATATGGAATATATCTAGATTTACTAGAAAATTATTTTTATTCAATTTTTGATATCGAACGTTTGTTAATAAAGTCAATCCAAGATATTCAATATGTTCTCTATTTATCTTCCTCTTGCAGTGATCCCAAGAATAGATTGAAATCAGATATGACGAGCATAATGCTCGGGGATGTTGGTGCTCTGCCTGTGGATGGCAAGAACCATGCCACTGTTTCTGTTGTGGTGGAGTTGCCAGAAGGTAGTATCATCAAAGAAGACGAGCAATACCCCATCAGTTCCGGACTTCTGATATCCACCAATACCATATGGAGTGCGATGGCTAATTACACCATGAAGAAAAGTGCACCACCAGATTTGCCAGAGGTAGGTGATGATCGGAAATTTAAAAAGAAAATTTTATTTTTATGTTCGGTTAATTAAGGGCTATGGAGTTGCTCCATAGCTTTTATATTACTTTGTTAAGATTGACTGTTAGAATCTGTAAACTGAGTTATATTCAACCATTTGAATACCTAATTATAATTGCTACGAATTAAATATTAATTTCACATAATAGTTAACAGCTCGGCTAATAAGTTTGCATACTTTTTTTTATTAACGGAACAGGATTGTGTTTTTATGTATTACAGAAACCCCATTATTTTATTACCTAACGATTATTAGTATCTATAAACTTAGAGTTAATATTCGCTTTATGATTTTAATTTAATTACAATTATATGTTAATAAATAATTAATGATATATCTATCTATGGCTGTTTACTACTTATGATGTACACAGATGCCATAACCTAACATGTAATATTTAATATTGATGCTAATAGCTAATACTAATAACTTAATTTGCTAACAAGTAATAGCTTATAGATTCAAATAGTTAATCATTATCACTAAATATTAAATCCATAATACATAAACAAATAAGATATCTCATTAACTGAATAGTATAACTTCCTTTTTTACTTGTTCATGAGTTATCTCACGGTTGTTGTTTCTAATTCTGAGAACCATTTTATAAAAGCTTTTGGAAATGTCTTAATTTACAATGTTTATGAATATTTTCTAAAATTAGATGCTTAATATATGTTTTTATATTATATTCAATACATTATTGCTTATACCTTCATTTGTAAGATGTATAATAATGGTATACTGTAAAAGTTATTACAGGGCTAATAATTTTGGAATCATAGTCAAAATAAATACAGCAATCAGCACCACTTTTGCACTTGCTGAAGCCTCATCAATCAGTTACTGTGAATTGCCCGTTACTGTACTAGAAGGAAAAACTTTTATTTTATATTTTTGCTGCCAAACGACTATTTAGGGATACTGAGGTGTTGCAAGCTCTAAGATAGTTATAACAAGGAAAACGAATTGCTGATACGGATTGCTCAAAGAAGGGAATGACTCCTAACTTTGGAACTCCTCTGATTGACAAGCTTTGTAATCAATAATTTCGCTTCTTTCCAGGATGATTTTCCAGAAGCTTCGGTTTCTTATAAAGAAGATGAGAAAGTTGTTCCTGGACATTTAGCCGAAGTGGAGATTTTCGTGGACACAAAAATCCAAACCATATCAACCGTTACCATAGAAGTGGAAGGAGTAACAAGGGATATCAGTCTTTGCGGTTTAAAAGTGAAGTCTTTTGGAAGAAATTTGCCTTGCATAGATAAAGACACTGAACCATTTTACCATCCGCATGATAATCCTCTTGACGGCAACAAGATAGCAGGTCTCAAGTTCTCCGCACTGTCAAATGTTGGTAAGTACGTTGTAATCTTGATGCGATTGCTAAATATTAAGTTCCATGTTTGTTCATGATCCCAATATTTCCAAATTTTCTTAAACGAATCCTTATTGATGGTATTATAGACACTATATCGTTATCTTTTAGTGGAATATTAATATAGGATATTGGTTTTTTAATAAATTCACCAGTAGATTCAGCAAATGTAATATTTTAAAACTTTGCTTAGCCTTTTCTGAAAATTAAAATATTTTAACAATAATCACTTCATAATTAAAAGAAAGTCTACCGAGCTAGGATTGTTAAAGGCTATTGCAGAAAATTTATTCGAAGGACAGGAAAAAAAAACATTTTTTGCATATTAGTCTTGCTCCCCATAATTCCACGTAAAATTCGATATTCCTGTACCAATGCACTATTCAAACCTCTTTTGGAGATAAGTGGATGGTTAAAATAGTTCATTACAACTGCCTTTAATTTTTTTATGTCGCTTCGTTCTTGTTTAAAGAATATAGCACAAACCTGGAAATTCATTTTTTCTTTCAAAATTATAAAAGTTTCATGGCAAACTCTACTTTTTACCAGAACTACAATAAAAGAGATATATAATAATACAGCTATGTATCTTTTTTTATTGAGCTGAACCAACTTAAAATTCTATCCTCTGGCACAGTTATCCGTTGGTATTGAGCAATGAAATAAAGTTTAACCTCAGATTATCTCAAAGGCGATCAATTCAATCCGGTATTTGAACTTTCATTAGCTGTCTTTCTATGTGTCGGAAATTAATCAAATTTATTTTCCACCATCCGCCTTCTACGACAGTCCTCTCATGTCTGAGTCTTTAGAACAATGAAGAGAAATTTTTTGACAAAATATAAAAGTTAATGCAATCAGTTGGAATATAATAACTACAATAACTACGGAGAATTCCATAAAATATCTGATCTGCTTCAATATTTATCAGAAACGATCAAAACAATGATTTGATGCAAAAGAAGCTACTGCAACTGATATTTTAATGTATAATATGTAAATACAATATATTTTTTATGTCATTCTCAAAAGCAAGGGAATACTGGAGGAAATGAACAACTTCTTGGAGGTTGGTCATAATGTTGGTCAAATGTCATAGCATAATCCTTCATCTTTACCTTGATTCCTCTTGTTTAGTCCACTATTGATAAGAAATATCATGAGCAAAAACTACCACGTGTGCCCAACTAGGCCTCCCCATTGTCTCCTTAAATACCCGAAGTATTCCATTTATTTATGTCGATAATTATTGAAGTGTGTCATATCATGATTTTCTAGGTCTTTGTTACATATTTACAGCACAAAACAAAAATAATAATAATAATTACAATAATAATCTCTTCGTATCTGAGTGGCACGTAAGATCTTCACTTTGTTG
Organism: Amaurobius ferox; assembly: GCA_951213105.1. Classification (NCBI taxonomy): domain Eukaryota; kingdom Metazoa; phylum Arthropoda; class Arachnida; order Araneae; family Amaurobiidae; genus Amaurobius; species Amaurobius ferox. The sequence goes on from OX578147.1 coordinate 129,466,329, forward strand.
TCCAACGACGGCGGTCAAGCACAGTAGATCTTGCTTATGCACAGCTCGCCCTTCCGACCTGTTTTTTTCCGCCGCCATCATCCTTCTACGGGTAGTCTTCGGTTTTCCATGCGAACGCCTACCCTCCGGTGGACAAGTTAGAGCAACGGCAGGAATACTGCCCTGTGGTATTCTCAAAGCGTGCCTGACTCATTTCATCTTCTAAGTGTCTAATGTCAAGTTCGGTGGGCCTCAATGTGGTTCTCTTATACAATCCTTCATTAGAAATAGCACTAGTCCAAAAATTTTTCAATATTTTCCTGAGATATGTATCCTGCCAAGCATTCAGCTTAGAACCTTGAGTGTTATTCACTATCCAGGTTTTTATTCCATAGAGTAACAGACATTGGACCAATATCTTCAACAGGTGAGGTTTAGTTTCTAACGTAATTGCAGAAACTCGCCAAATTTGCTGATCCTTCGGTAACAGTTTTGGACTTTCACTAATCTAAATTTTATTTTTTCATCTGTTCCACCTACTTTAACAGTCATGAGACTAAGGTAAACAGAAGTACCCATATCTTCTAGAGAATCATTTTATAACAAAATTCTCCTAGTTGTTTTTCATGTAATCTCAAGGCCTTAGTTTTTCCCTTGTTAACGTGAAGACCAACAGTTTTAGCATGTTCAACAAAAATGTAATTTTTTGTATAGGTCATCAAGCTTTGAGGACAACAATAATAATAATAATAATAGTCACCATGTATGATACGTGTTTCGAGCATACGCGAACGATGTTATGTGAAAATTATTTTTATCACACATTTTTGTGTTTTAACACAATTTACTTTTTACTACTTATTCCAGGTTAAAAGGACACAACGGAATTATAAATGTAATTTTCTTAGATTCAGATGGCTTCATTGGGAGATATTTTTCCTTTGAGGACAAGCTTTCACCATCTTCTTCCATAATGTAAATTTCTGTTTCAAAATTTAAAAAGCATTTATTTGTCCTTTTAAATGGCGTCAGAAAATCAGCGCACTTTTCAAGAAATCAATGCTGTGAATATTTTGAATCAAAATTACATTATATGGAGAATCATTGTATCGAAACTAAAATATAATTAGAACTCAAAGTTCCAAAGTTTTAGGTGAGATTATTTACACCCGTAAACACTTTCGTCTCCTAATTTTGTATCAAAATCCAGATGCACTGCACCTTGCAAATCTGTACAGTACAAGTAAATAATTTTTCACATCGAAATATTTCAGAGTTAAAACTGTAGTCTGTGTACAATATACAAATGTTCTGGACGTTAAGTTGTGCTATATTCCGGCGGTTTTAGTACTTTTTTATATGAAACCAATTTACGTGCAGCCCTACCCCTTACATATGCCACAGACTAAATTTACACACTTGCAATATACAGGGTGTCCAGAAAGTTCCGGAAAGGCGCAATATCTCGAGAAATACACTTCGGATCATAAAATAAAAAACACGTATTCAATATTTTTAGAAAAACTTGATCCCCCACCTACCTCCGGGGGGGGGGGGAGGGGGCCACTTTGAAATTTTCAATAGGAACCCCCATTTTTTATTGCAGATTTGGATTCTCCAGAAAAATTTGCATACATTTGACCTACGATTTTCGATTTTTGCTCCCACAAACGGCGCTATAATAGAGAAAAACGGAAGTGGGGCACAAACGTTTAAAAGTTACAGAAAAAAGCACCCTGATCATGAGAGGCAAGGGGACTCATGTTAATCAAGTATCCCGAAGGTAACAGAAAACTACTACGTCCACATCGCTGTTCCTGGGTCGTGCTAAAAGTAGTTTTGAACCGTTTTCTAAACTGCAGTCAACAGTTGTCGCTGAAGTGAACGGTTAGCGGGGGGAGGGGGTCAATTTTAGAATCATTGGATAGTTTTTTTGAAAATATTGAACACGTAATTTTTTATTTTTCTATCCGAAGTGTATTTCCCGAGACATTCCCATTTTTAAACGTTTGTGCCCCACTTCCGTTTTTTTCGATTATAGCGCCGTTTGTGGGAGCAAAAATCATAGATGAAATGTATGTAATTTTTTCTGGAGAATCCAAATCTGCAATAAAAAAATGGGGGTTCCCATTTAAAATTTCAAAGTTTCCCAACCCCCTCCCCCCAAGAGGGAGGAGGGGGGGTCAATTTTGGTATTGGGGGTTAATTTTGGTATTGGGGCTTTTCTAAAAATATTGAATACGTGTTTTTTATTTTTTGATCCGAAGTGTATTTCTCGAGATATTGCGCCGTTCCGGAACTTTCTGGACGCCCTGTATATGTCACAAAATCCCCTGTTTATGTCACAGTGACGTAACTGACAGAAGTAACTAAGCCATTGTCTCTACCACCTAGAGACAATGCCTGGAGCTGGCATACGAGACTCCTCTGCTTCTATTTCAGTGCGGAGTAACTAAATAGTGTCACACTTCATTTTGTAGTAACGCGAAATCTAAAGAACCGAGTTGAAATATTAAAAATGTAGCAATTTTGTGTTATTCTGAATAAAACTTATAACTGTGGAATCTTGAATAAAATAAAATATTTTAGAATGCATGGTAAAAACTGGCACTGAAATTTAAAAAGCTTATACGGCTGGCTTAAATGCCTAACCAAAGAATTCCAAAAACAACTAGAAAACTTTAACTAAAATGTGAAGATGATACAAAAGTGATAAAAAATTTTGCTTACATCTAAAATTGTTTATATGCTGGTGTTAACCATCCATTATCCAATTAATACCACCAACAATTATTCGTTAATCAATATACCATCCATCAAGTATCCGTGGGATACCATCATCTAAAATTCATGTCCAACCGTTTACTATCTCTATTAGTTCGAATACATATCAGATAATACATAATTAAAACGTTTGAAACTTCCTGAAAAATCCACTGCTACTTATACCTTAGTATGAATTCTAATGATATATTTTACATACAACATCGTTCGCACGTACTCGTCATATGCATAGTTATTTTTAAAAACAGTATTTAAGTGATCATTCTCTAATGTACCATAGGATTTCGTTCCAATTTGGAGAACGATAGGTTGGTTGCTATTGCCCTCGTTCGAATTGGGCCTTCCTGCAAAAAGCCAGAAACTGAACTATTGTGGCGGGTTATATATGGAGGTGGAAGAAGAGAAGGGAAAGCAACCGTCAAGGTGGATTTGGAAGCTGACACTTCAGACATGTCAATGGTAAGTGGTTTACAATAATGTCTATAAAAATGCCCATTACGAAATCGACAATTAATTTGTCCAATATGCTTAGCATGATAGGTAGATAACCTAAACGATTGTCTAGCTTTGAATATTCGCCAATAACTCATTGCTGTTGCAGCAAGAAAACTTGTATGTGCTGTCATTCTGAAAGTATTTGTGGTATCTGACAGTCAATCATACAACGGCATTAGCATTGATTTGCAAGTTTATAAGTCATGTGAGGCTTACGAACCTTCAACTTGCAAGGCTTATAAACCATCGACTTGCGAGTTTTATAAACCTTCAACTTGCAAGGCAAAAGAGTGACCCTGCATTTTTGAGTATGCACTTCTACAGATTGCACTTTACTACGGCATCGTGCTATCGCTGATGTCTTTAGTCACAAAATAGTTGTAAAATTGTAGCTCATTAAAAAGTACTTTACTGTAACTGCATTCAACGATTATTAGCTATTGTAAAATTTGATTAGAGCAAATTTGATTAATGTTTTTATTTTTCTGAGATCATGATTCCAAATCATAAAAAGACGAACTTTCGAATCATAATTATTTGGGATTCCTAATTGTACTCTAATAAATGGTGAATGGTAAACATGGGAGAATTTGGTTCTCCAATGTCTTTTTCACACAAAAAAATACTTTAAAAGGCTACATCCTCTAATTGAGTCCAAATTTCTCATATATGTAGCACATGATAAACAGCCTAGTACATGTTAGACAATTCTGTATAGTGCATGATGAACATATATTACACATTAGCTGTCAAATTTAGCAAGTGCGATGTTAGCAATTTAATTTAAGAATTTGTTTTATTCAGAGAAGCAAAATTTCAGTCGGTGATATTTTTAAAAGCACAAACAAAATGAATTCTCTATCTTTTTTCTAGCTTTAAAAATTATTCCAGAAAGTGTCACCAAATTTCATATTCAGAAATTTGAGCAAATGTGATTATAGTTTTTAAGTATGTACAGTTTCAAAAATTACATTAAACAAAGAATACATTTTAGTACTTTTGCTCATGCTGTATAAATCAAAATACACATGGTCCAACAAAACACGATCAGTTTCCCTCAAAAGTCTCGTATACAAACGGTATTAATTTATAAAAACGGATAAAAAGTTAATGGTTAAAAATTAATTTTAAAAAATTCGCACTCCAAACAGAACTTTCTATTTGATTGGTCTATCTTGTGCTAATGTACAAGTTACTAGGCTGTCTTGTACTTTAAATATTTAATATTTAATATTTTGGGCTTTTACTACTTTCACAAAATTAACGTCTCAATTATTAAACATATAACTAGATACCTGTTTTGGTTCAGTTTTTGGTAGTGAGAGATGATAGTTTAGTAAAATTTGGAAACACATTTTTTGTATATACATATTTTCCGTAATGTAACAACATATACATGTAGCTTGGGTTCAAATGCTGGAAAAATGCCATGAAGGTTCCTTTAAGTTCATTACACTTACTTATTTGAAATTCTTTGGAAAGCATTTCCTACATTTTTAGAAGAGTCAATAACACCACACAATCATTTCTTTAGAGCTCTAAAGAACCAAAGGCTCTTGCTTTCCGACCTGCCTATCCTAACAGAGCTATTAGTATGGGAAGTCCTGTTGTGGTCGACCTGGAGGTATCCCTTGAGCCAGGATCCTTAGCTCCAGTGATTGTGGAGCTGAAGAACAGTGATGCAGAAAAAAAATTTCCCTACGATATATGCCTCGGCGGAATTTGGTTCAGAGGTAGAAACTACCCTTGCTTCTCACCCGTGCAAGTGGAAAGCAATTTTTCATCCAGGTAAGTTATATATTTTCCCTGCAAAATCTTCCACTAAGAACACAATTTCAGATAATTTTCTTCAAATTGTAAACTATTCAATAATTTCTGTCGGATTTGTAATTTAACTCATCAGACTGGGAAATACACTTCTAAAAATGTATGTATTAATTGGATTAATACTAATAAAACAGTTTTTAAATTTTCTATTAGTAATATATACATTTCCTTCTACTATACTTTCTTCTTTCTATATATATATATTTCCTTCTATTTCCTATCTATATCCTTCAGAAATAGATAGAAAGCAATGTCCTTCTTACAGTTTAACCGTGACCGATATTAAAAACAAGCAATTACAACTTTAACGTTTTACTTAACATTAAGTTTACTAACTTCCCAACTAATCATTCGACAACAGCTAGAAAACTTTGTCCTTCTAATTCAACCCTGATCAATATTAAAAACAAGAAATCCAAACTTTAAATATTTTATTTACCCTTAAATTTGGCTCTATGTACTTATTATTATTTAATTATAAAATCTTGGTTAATAGTCTTTATGTATTTTTATTTGTGTTTCCAAAGGTTGTTTTAAATTTGTATATATTTTTGTAAAATGCTTTTTTAATTTTTTGCTAATATTTCTCCCCTCCCCCTTCAAATGCATTCTTTTCAAATCCAATAAGTGTTTTTGCCGGACGTGCGTTTAACTTTAAACTCTGGAGTGATTCAGACGGTTTGGTCAGTGAAAGAGGAAAGAAATGATACGGTGAACTCTAGTTATAACTTGATTACCAAGATATCCATGATGAGTTTATACCAATGGAGGCATAAACTGATAAATGCAGTGTAGTGGAACAAACCAATCTTTGTTTCCCTTATTACATAGAGGTAGTGGACCATTCAACTGTAGAGATGATACAGTGAACTCTAGTTATAACGTAGAGATACAACTGTAGTGACAATTTACAACTTTGGAGAAAAAGGTGCACCCAGATCTAGGGCGGAATTTGCAAATTTCGGGTCATAAAAGTAATCTTGTCTGCACCCACTACATAGAGGTAGTGGAAAATATAACTGTAGAGATACAACTAAGGAGAATCAGAGCTGAATTTACAAATTCCATAGCCTGGTGCGCAATCTTTGTTATACCCACAATACAGAGACAGCTGAACACACGACTATAGACCTAAACCATTATTAGCTAAAATACAAAATTTTATTTCAATTAGTCGAACGTTTACAATATCAACGAAACTTTCGCACTGAATCAAAGTTGAGACTGTGGAAGTTTTTCTCGGAACTTCAATTATAGCAAATGCATTAGGTATCTATCTCTACTCTTGCATCTATGGAAAATTAATTTGATCTTTTATCTATATTTTTATAGCAGTGGAGAAAGTGGTGGCCATAAAGACACTGCTGTTTACAACCTCGGCCTGGTGTGCAACACTTTCGTAGACAACAAAGAAGAAGAGAACAAAGTAAGGTCTTCTGGCCAAGCCAAGGAATTGCAATGTATCAATATATAATTTTTTTTCACTGTATTTCAACGCGTATTTTTATTTTAGGTCACTGTTCGAATGGCCATGAGACCACTCGATGATGGGTCTCTTAAAATTAAGGAATCGTTTAGCATCGAGGGTTACTCAACGGTTGGGTCGCACAAGAAGAAGATCGACACTCTCAAATTTTCCATCGCCCGAGAACCAGACCAAATTGAAACAAAGGTGAGTTGTAAAATTACAAATTCCATGGCGTTATAAATACAGGTTATAATTTTTTTTCGGGGTGGAGGGGGGTCTAAGGGGAGAACAATCATTACTTCTATAAGCCTGAAGTTATTTAGAGCGAAGGCTTTCTAATGAGAATTAAGTTACATTAGTACAAACATAAATAAGTAATAAAATATAAGACTGGCAGCTTGCCGACGCAAATGGAGAAGACTAAATTCACTTAAATTTGGGGGCAGTCTAAATTCGTTTAAATTTGGGGCAAACCAAATTTTGATAAAACTATCATGGCTTTTCGTTTTATGAGCAGCTACAATTGTGATATTCAATTATATCCATTAACTTAAAAATATATTTTTCGCTCTAATTTTTTCATTAAAACTTATAATTTCATAATAATTTAAATCAAGAGTTCCCAACCTGCAATGTATACAATAAAAATTTTTCCAGAGTGTAATATATATATATATATATATATATATATATATATATATACTCAATACTACACTCCAAGACAAAAAAATCGACGCATCAAGAAAGAATTATCCGAATGGGACAAAATTTGCAAAATTTGGTACGTGTGATGTGGATGTACAGAAAAAGAATTATTAGAATTGCAGAGCAATTAGATAATTTATTGAACTGAAAGATCTACACAAGTGAGCACGTCAATATGGCATTGGTCCACCTCTGGCCTTGATACAAGCTGTTACCCAACGTGACATTGATGCATAAAGTTGCCGGATGGTGTTCTGCGGGATGTCGTTCCAAATGACCTCCAATTGACGAACTAATTCGTCTACATTCTGCGATGGTTGCTGGCGACGCCCCATCTCGGTCCAAATGTGCTTAATAGGCGAGCTGGAGATCTAGATGACAAAGGAAGTGTGTCGTAAGCACGCAGAAAATCAATAGAGAGGAGTGCCGTGTGTGGCCTGGCATTATCTTGCTGAAAAGTTAGGCCGGGGTGTCACGAAAGGAATGGCAATACAACGGGTCGTAGAATGTCAGCAACTTACCGCTGTGCTGTGATGGTGTCACGGAGGACTATCAAAGGGGTCCGGCTATCAAACGAAATGGCACCCTAAACCATAACTCCCTGTTGTCGGGTCGTGTGGCGTGTGATAGTAAGAGCAGGGTCCTGACGATGTTCGGGCTGCCACCAAACATGTCTACGCTGGTCGCCGGGACTCAGTTCGAAACGGGACTCATCAAGACAATTCGTTCCCAATCCGAGCAATTTCACGTTGATCGGACTCGGCACAATTGCAATCGCTGTTGACGGTGCATACTGGTCAGTGGTAGGCGCCGTAATGGGCGCCGCAAGTATAGATTTCGCTCCCATAGTCTTCTATTAATGGTTGGTCCGGGTGGTCACTTCCGTGTTTGTTACACGTTGGATGGTTGATAACGACGAATCTCGTGCTGTCACAGCTGCTCTGACAATCTCTCTATCTTCCCTTTCTGTCGTCGCTGTAGCTAGGCTGTTGGCTGTCCACTTGCTGCTTAAATCTGCCATTCCGGACTCATTCCTGCCAACATCGTCTAATTGCACCATCGCTCCTACCCAAATGCCAAGCGATTCGTCGGTGTGCCTACCCAGCCTCATGCAGTTCGACCGCACGTCCTCTTTCAAACTCCTCATATGCTCGTAGTGGTCACGAATTCGTCGGCTAGGCATTGTTACAATCAAGGTACATAAACGCAATCGAAATCCACTGCACGTTTCGTTCCTGAAAGCGAGGTTCTCTCCTTATATACACCACCATAGTGCTCAGTTTCAATGCGCTTTAGTTCCGACTATTCATTCATTGGCCGCGAGTTTTTGATCATTTGCATATTCGGTCGAAAGGCGTTTACATGTAGAGTTTTATTACTATCGGTTTATTTTGCGGGGTTCTTCGATTTTTTTGTCTTAGAGTGTATATATATATATATATATATATATATATATATATAGTATATATATATGTATGTGTGTGCAATTAGCAATTAATGCACATTCCGTCTTCTAAACATTCATTAATTCATTAAATAAGAAACACTATAACAGTTATCAAAAAAAAGTCAGAGATGGCTTCAGTCTGATAGAACTGAAATGTTTTTCTGTCAATAGTATCTTGTAAATTAAAAGTCCAATAAAGCTTCAATTTTGTATCATTGTAGAACTTTCAAAGGTACAAATGACTCTTATACTGTTCATAGCTATATAAAATATTGAAATTAAAATCACTGTTTCAAAATAGTTCTAAATATAGGTCAAAGTAGTTCAACATATTGTTCAATAGTATCAAAATTATAATCACTATATTCAGAAAACTAACAACTCGATCCAAAATCCAATTGTATAGTTTTATAATGCTTTCAAATGGCTACACATTACTTGCTTATTGTTAATATTCATACTATCTCTTTTAGTTTTCCAGATATCAGCATTATAAACTTTAAAGCGCAAATTTTTAATCTTTTTCAACGCGACAAGACGATTGCTTAAAAACAATAATAGCTTTGTAAAAACAATTTATTGATCTGGAAGCTGGAAACTAGATTTCCTACTGAACATTTTTGTTCCATTATGTTTCTTTCTATCTTAAATAATTCCGAAAATTCGAGTGGAAAGAACGTTAGTAAAATGAAGCAAAAACTCGCTCGAACAGAAAAAAAACATATTTTTTCAATACAAATTGTTCAACGTATAAACATATTGAAACCATTTTTGTATATTCATAAATAGTACTCAATTTCCAACTAAACAAATATGAATTGTTTATATTTTTATATATTTGGTTGGTAGATATACGCGTCCAAAATAGTATTTACATTTTTATAATGTTCCTACCATGACCCTAGATGTTATTCACTTCAAAATGTAGATCAAAGGATGACAATACTCTTACAAGAAGAGTTGATAAAGTAAATCTGCCACTAAAAGTGGTTCGTAATACAAAAAAGGCTGGTAACAGTGTTATACACATGCATTTCTTCTACAAAGTTATAAGAGGTTCTAGGAGGTTTAAAAGAGAATAAAATCAAATTTGTGTTGCAGATCTTACTACATAAATCTTCGAAGTTATAAGTCCCTCATAATCTTTATTTGCTCACTAATGTTAGGTACCAGTAATTTATATAAAGTCTAATTTATAAATAAATTTCTTCTATCAGGTAAATGCATCGATTAAGTTAGTCCAAAATGAACCTTACCCCATCAAAATTCATCAACGCATCTGGATCCCATTCAACATCACCATCCCTGTCGATGCTGTGGTAAAGGTAACAGCAGAAGCACGAGCCCCAAACAAGAACAACAGGGCCATTCTGACTGTCCACAACATGAGGTTGAAGTCAGGCGGCATCAACATCCCTTGCCCAATGCTGTATCCCCAACCTGTAGTCATGTTGAATTCAACTCAGCCAACGACCCAGAAAGATGTTGCAAGAGCTTATATTGGATATTTTACGAATTTAGGTAAGATTCCACTAATCAAAACCCTTTTAACGATTTAGCTATATGATATTTAGCAAGAATACGAGAAAGAATATCCAGAACAATTTCGGTTATTGTTATTTTATCTATAGCCAAATTGACTTACTCAATTCCCACTAAATCTGCAGACACTTTTTACCATCTAAGGATAATTGAATTATTAGTTACATTTTAGCTGTAGGAGTGCTATCTTAATATGTATACGTCCAAAACTTTAAGAACGTCTTCAAATTCGCCCAAAATGTTTAATCAAATCATGAAATTATTTCTATGGTGATTTTTAAACCTATGCAACGAAAAAGATAGATATTCCGTTTCAACAGAATAGAGAGCAAGCAGTCTTCAAGATATCGTAGCTAATAAGACCATGCAGCACTTTAACACTATGATGATAAGCATCATGTGATGTCGGGTGGAGCATAAAATGTCAGGATGTTCAGTTTCACTGCATGTGCTGAGGACCCAATTCATTTTATTTAGGATGTTCTGAATCAATTTTTATACAAAGATTTAAAATATATATAGCAATTCCTAGTAGTCCGTTTATTGCATCATTTAAGACAGGAGAGAGAAACTTCGTCCGCGTATTGCAAGCCATACGTGGCCACCACATGATTCTACATGATCTGTCGGATATTGCAATTATGTTATGAAGAGCATTACAAAATTAAAAGTATATATTTAAAAACATAGATTCATATTTTTACATATCTAGTAAAGACTACAAATATTTAATCTAGTAAAGACTACAATATTTAATCTAGTACAATAGAGAAGAATACAATAAGAAATAGTAAAAGAATACAATATTTAATCTAGTAAAGACTCCAAATATCGCAACTCGAGTTTTCGACGAATCTACGCGTTTCGGAACCTTTAGAATACGAAAATACTATTTTTAGCTTGACGGCTGTGTGTGTCTGTGTGCCTGTCTGTCTGTGCAGATTTAGTATCTACTCTAACTAAAAAACTAATTGACCGAATTTCATAAAATTTGGTAGGTAAGCACTTGTGGGCGAATCTAGTGCTGATTAGTTTTGAGTACGATTCGGGATAAAATAGCCCGCCTTATTTTGCGAAATGGCCCGCAAAAGATTGTATCCACTCTAGCTGAAAAACTAATGGACTAAATTCCACGAAATTCGGTAAGTAAGTCACTTGTGGGACACCCTGGTGCTGATTAGATTTTAGTATGATTCGGAAAAAAATAACCTGCTTTTTTTTTTGCAAAATGGCCCGCAAAAACCACCAAAATCTAAATAAAAACTACGTATGCTCAAATATATCCATTAAATGCTTGTTTAATACGTAATTTTTAACGAAGAAAAGAATAAGATCAACCCCAATATACTAGGACTAGCCGTTCTCGAGATATCTTAGTTCTTTCGTATTTTCTCTACGCCATCTTTGAAAAGAAGTCCAGTTATCCAATGAGAACGAAAATTGAATAAAAAGTGAATTAAATGAAATTAAAATAAAGAGAACGTGAATATAAGTCTGCAGGGAAAGTCATATGTTGCCCACATCAGATTTTTACTTTCCCTGCAATACATGGTAATGTATAGGGAAAGTATTGGAATCATGTTGAAAATCGCAACTCGAGTTTTCGACGAATCCACACGTTTCGAGATCTCTAGAATACGAAAAAAACTATTTTTAGGCTGACGTCTGTGTGTTTGTCTGTCTGTCTGTGTGTCTGTCTGTCTGTCTGTGTGTCTATGTAATGTATGTATCCACTCTAACTCAAAAAACTTATTGACCTAATTTCATAAAATTTGGTAGGTAAGTCACTTGGATATGACCCTGGTGCGATTGTAGTTTTTGGTACGATTCGTAAAAACAGAACCCGCCTTTTTTTTTGCGAAATGGCCCGTAAAAATTTCATGTATACACTCTAGCTAAATTACTAATTGACCAAATTTCACAAAATTTGGTAGGTAAGTTACTTGTACGCTACTCTGGTGCTGATTAGATTTTGATATTAATCGGAAAAGAACAACCTGCTTTTTTTTTACGAAATGGCCGCAAAAATGTCATGTATCCACTCTAGCTAAAATACTAATTACCAAATTTCACAAAATTTGGTAGATAAGTTACTTCTAGGATACTCTCTGGTGCTGATTATATTTTGGTATTATTCGGAAAATAACAACCTGCTTTTTATTACGAAATAGCCCTCAAAAATCGCCAAAATCTAAAAAAAAAGCTACGTATGTTCAAATATATCAATTATATGCTTGTTTTATACGTAATTTTTGATGAGGAAAATAATAAGAACAACTCTATTACTCTAGGACTAACCGTTCTCGAGATATTTGAGATTTTGTGCATTTAGTTATGCTACTTTTGGAAAAATGCCCAATTTCCAAATAAAAACAAAAATTAAATTAAAAATGCAAATTTAGTGTTATTTAGTTCAATTAAACTAATGAATTCTTAAAGAAATAAAGAAAGTATGAATTTGAATTTGCAGGGAAAGTCATGTGCTGCCCACATCAGATTTTTACTTTTCCTGCAATACATGGTAATGTATAGGGAAAGTATTGGAATCATGCCGAAAATCGCAATTCAAGTTTTCGACGGATCTACACGTTTCGGGACCTCTAGAATACGAAAAATCTATTTTTAGCGTGACGTCTGTGTGTGTGTCTGTGTGTGTGTCTGTGTGTCTGTCTGTGAATCTGTGCAGATTTTGTATCCACTCAAAAATTAAAAAACTAATGGCCCGAATTTCACAGAATTTGGTGGGTAAGTCACTTGTGGGCGAATCTAGTGCTGATTAGTTTTGGGTACGATTCGGAATAAAAGAACCCGCCTTTTTTTTCGAAATGGTCCGCAAAAGCCTGTATCCACTCTAGCTGAAAAACTAATGGACCGAATTTCACAAAATTCAGTAGATAAATCGCGTGTGGGTTACCCTGGTGCTGATTAGATTTTGGTACGATTCGGAAAAAAATAACCTGCCTTTTTTTACAAAATGGCTCTCAAAAATTGTCAAAATCTAAAATAAAAGACTACGTATGCTCAAATATATCCATTAAATGCGTGTTTTATACGTAATTTTAGCAAAGAAAATAATAAGATCCACCTCATTACACTAAGACTAGCCGTTCTCGAGATATTTTAGTGCTTTCGCTATGCCACCATTGAAAATAAGTCCAGTTACCAAATGTGAACGAAAATTGAATTAAAATAAAGCGACCGTGAATATAAATCTGCAGGGAAAGTCATGTGCTGCCCACATCAGATGTGTTTCATATTTCTGAATTTATGATTTGTGTATACAATAGAATATAAGTATATGCATTTGAATAATCTTTATCATAACGCCCGGTAACTGGAAAAATGATTAAAAAAAACTTGCTTTGAAGTATGAAGTCTGACGTTCGACAGACCTTTTATCTGACTCCATAATTATATATGTATAAAAATGTTTACCTTATTTGTTTTTGACGGGAATAACTTTTAGAGTCAGTCTTTGGCTGAAATCGGTGCGTTACAAAAAATGTGAAACGTTTTGGACGCTTATAACCAATAAATAAAAAAACAATGGAAACCTTTTTTCATGAAAATATGGTTCTGTATCTGAAATACAAAATATTTTAATATTTTAATATTTTGAACTATTTTTCGAAATATAAAATTTTTTTCCAAATGATATTTAGCTTAGATATATATTTTAGAAATATTAACTGAAAGTAAAATGACATAACTTGAAAGTTAAATTAGCACAGGTAATTGCTTGCTATATCTGTTTCTCGTTATATAAATTGAACTTACCGTTAAAAAGTATACAAGCTTATTGTATAAAATAATTTTAGTTTCAAATTTAATTCAAAACTCGACATCAACAATAAATGGTGAAATTGCAAATTAAACTAAATGCATATTTTTCTTGGGTGAAGAATGCCCTTAAAGAATATGTAGGAAAAGACAAAATTTGCTTTCTTAGGACAATAAGTGCTGCCCAACAGATTTGGTCTATCTCATGGAGCATAGGAATAATATTGTAATTTTTTAATATAAAATTTTATAAAATTTGGTCAACTAATTTTTTAATTAGAGTGTATACATACATTGCACAGACACACGTACAGACACATACAGGCACGCACACACACACATACACAGACGTCACGCTAAAAATAAATTCTACGCATTCCATAGGTCCCAAAACTTGTAGATCCGTAGAAAACTCGAGTTGCACTTTTTCCACACGATTCCAATACTTTTCCTGTACATTACCATGTATTGTAGGGAAAGTAAAATGTTAATGAATGTTAGCTTTGGAGATTCCTTCTATGTTTCGTGAGAATAATTTCGGCAGGATATTGACGTTGTCCTCAACTTGATACAATGGTGCTCAAAAAATTGCATCTCCCACATATTTCTATGTCATTAATGGAAAAAATACTGTAACGCATTTAAAGTGATAAAGTGTTTTATATTGATGATTACATTGAAGAGAAGTGTATAATGTAATGCACAAAAATTATTTACTTAGAAATGTCTGTGTGAATTATTCTGAAATAATGATGAATATGTGACAATTCTCCAAAAAGCTGTTTTCAAAGCTTCTTAAATGTTTAGTTCACATATTTTTTTATAAATGTAATCATCTAACGTTTACGCATACTGTTATACATGAAACTATTATAGATGAAGCAGAATTTTTTCGAAATGTTAGATCACTTTTTTAAAGACTTTTAACAATTTTACACCTGTGTTTCTAGACTTTCATGCTGCAATTTTGTGTTACAAGTATAATGCGCATAAAGCATGTTTCTATATCGTATATTAAAAAGTTTGTAACTTTAATTTTAAAAATATAAGTTCCTTTAGCGGGAATACAGGCAATCCAGTTCATTTAAATGTTTTGAATTGCTCTTTTTTATTCTAAAAACAAATATCGACAAAGCAAAATCTAGTAACACATCTTAGAACATTACGGCTATGATTTTACGGCCAAAAATAATTTTACGGATAATTTCTTTAAATTTACGGCCACGTAATTACGGCCAAAAAATGATTTTACGGACAATTCCCTAAAAATTACGATCACAAAATGACGGCCATTCATATTTTTTTACGGCCATGTATTTTTACGAACATGAATGTAATTTTACAGACAATGGCCGGATCCCTATTGCCGGAATTTGGCCATAATCTTGCGAAGTTTTTTTTTAGTGTACCGTTTATTAAAAAGTTTGTAACTTTAATTTAAAAAATACAAATTCCTTTAGTAGGCATACAGACAATCCAGTTCACTTAAATGTTTTGAATTGCTCTGTTTTATTCTAAACACAAATATCAACAAAGCAAAATCTAGTAACACATTTTAGCACATTGCGACCATGATTTTACGGCCAAAAATAATTTTACGGATAATTTCTTTAAATTTACGACCACGTAATTACGGTCAAAAAATAATTTTACGGACAATTTCCTAAAAATTACGACCATTCATGTTTTTTTACGGTCATGTATTTTTACGAACATGGATGTAATTTTACGGACAATGACTGGATCCTATTGCCGGAATTTGGCCGGAATCTTGCGAAGTTTTTTTTAGTGTACCGTATATTAAAAATTTTGTAACTTTAATTTAAAAAATACAAATTCCTTTAGTGGGCATGCAGGCAATCCAGTTCACTTAAATGTTTTAAATTGCGCTTTTTTATTCGAAAAACAAATATTGACAAAGCAACATCTAGTAACACATCTTAGCACATTGTGTGATTTATTAACACATTGTAAAGAAACCTCAATGGATGATTGTGTGTATGTACTTTATATCGTGAAGCAAAACTGCCTTAAAAATTTGTGTTCCTTTTCAAGATCTTAATTTTGTAAATATTTCTTATAATAAGCAAATTTCTTATATATAAGCAAAAGAGTGATACAAAAGGGAAATATTAGTTTAATTTAGAATCGGTGAGATATGAAATGACCTGTTTGTAACTTTAGAGATCTATGGGGTATTTTGCGCGCCGTGCAATATTTGTGTTTGCAGAGAACAATCTGAATTTCTATATTTTATCTCAAAAATATTGATTATTCGCTATTCATCCGCAGTTTTACTCGTTACTATGAAAATCACCCGGGATAGTCGAGTAAGCGTGGAAACTGGCTTGCTTGCTCAACGAGTAAAGTTGAATACCGTGTAATTTTACTCAATGATATAATTCTGGCGATTTTTCATTGAGTGCATTTAAAATGATTAGTGAATTCATTCCTGCTGTTAATTTATGACTGAGAAAACTTCAAGGAAACTGCAACACTGATATACTGTTCCCACACTATGTAGTATACGTAAATCTAAAAGTGTGGGATGAGAGGGGAAGGATTCGAGCCAAAGATTTTGATGGATTTGCGCGGTTTGAGAATCCTTTTATACGAATCAACCATTCTTTCAATACCTGTGTGTCAATCAGTTTGGGGTCATATCTCTGGAACAAATTAATACAATTGAACTAAATTTGATGCTGTCTCAATCGACGAGCCTCATAGACTTATTAAATCTTTCGATAAACAAACGGATGGAATGTTCTTCATTTTTCGAACATTGCCTTTTGAAAATCGTAAACAAATTTATTAAAATATAAATAAATATTCAAATGATGCAAATGAGATGCCTTTATATCACATTTTATTGTAAATTAAGTGACATCATGTATGAGAATAATAAGCGCCGTTCTTGAGATACTGAAGATTTTTCATATAAAATGAAAAAATTGATAGAAACACGCTATTATTAAATATGTGAGTGCTTTGTAACTAATTCTAATCCGAAATGGATGGGACACCCTTGTTCAGCGATAGACCTTGTTTAGATAAGGCGTTCTGGAGATTATAAAAATTTTACTTCTCCATAGAAGGCGCGGAAGGTATCAATATTCGAGTGAATCGGTGAAATTTGGATGGGTCAAGCTGCATAACAGCTATAAGCCTATATTGAGTTTTAGCGATTTTTGCTAAAGAAATGCTACAATGTGTGTTATTTTATTTCCACAAAACTAAAATTAAATCAGTAGTAAATGTCACGTGTTGAATTTGTCAGATATTTTATATTTAATTTTAATTTTCGTCATACTCTAAAATGAGCCTTCAACATTATAAAGTTTCTTGCTCATCTCTTTGAATATTCCATTATTATATTTTGAATTTATGTAATCAGAAAGCTTTTATTACTTTCCTTATATACATAATGTATAAGGAAAGTATTGTGACGGGGTCGAAAATTCGAATTCGAGTTTTCGACGGGAGAGCACGTTTCAAGCATCCCTGATCACGAATCAAACATTTTTGAAGTGATGTCTGTGTGTGTGCGTGTGTGTGTGAGTGCGCGTGTGTGTGTGTGTATATGTGTGTGTGTGTGCGTCAGTGACACTGAGGAGACGATAACTGACGAACGAATGGACCTATTTGAACCAAATTTGGTACAAAAATCATAATTCATAAACACTGGAAGCCTATTGTGTTTATACGCAATCGAATGTTCAGAACTCCCCTAAATTTTCGAATGAAATTTTGAAAAAAATTGTCAAAAAATCAAAACCCCTAATAAAGTTACGCAAATAGACATTTCTTATGTAATTTTTCATTAGAAAACGATTGACATCAATTTTAGAACACTAACATGAACCTTTCTCGAGATATTGCACATTTTTCAAAAAAATTATCAAAAAGCCATATAAAATAATAAAAAAAAAGATTTCCTATTGAGAACCATGTTCACTTTTCATATGTAATACCATGCGATAAGTTGGGTGACATCATTCTCGTGGATCTAGCTCGTTCCATTCATGAAAAAGATACTTTGAGTAATATTTTTGTATTTGAGCGCCAATAGTCATTTATCTACTGTAAGAATAACTTATTTCTTCGTCCATAATGCTTGGCGAGATTTTGGCGACGAATTTTGCGGAATGTCGCCAACTTGGCGACATTTTTAATTGCTGCCAAATTAACAAAAATCTCGCCAAATGGATAAAAATGACGCTTAACCAAAGAAAATGACGACTAATTGAAGAAAATTCAATATCTTGGGAAGAATATAAATATCTACTATAAGAATAACATTTTTTTTAACTGTAAAAATAGTAAATTCATTGCATTATATAAGGAAAGTCATGTGTTGCCCACATCAGATTTTTTTAATTTCAAATGAAATGAGTCAACAGATATCATAATTCAAATATCATAAAGGTATGTGGATGAAATAAATTTTTACTGTTTCTGTCGAAAATCAGATGTGTGAGCTAATTTGGCTTTTGTGAAGCGAAACTAATAATTTATATATATATAAGTATGTTTAAAAAAAAAACAGAAAAATGGAATTATAAATATTTTTATTTCATTTTTTCAGGATATTTTACATGACTTATTTAAAGACTCAATGACGCTGAACACGCCAAATAATTTGATTTGTTTTTTCGAAAAATATGAACTTATTTCCTAATAAAAACTTTTTAAAATTACTGACGAGACAAAGCTGAAAGTAAAGTACATAACTGCTTGCACATATTAACAAGACACATAAATAATATTTTTCGCATTACATATATAAGTTTGTTTTTATCAAAATGTGCTTTCTCAAAAAATGCATGCAATTAATGCTGGTTCGTCACATTTCTAAGAGCCAAAATTTTCTAAAACTTAGACAAAAGTTAATGGGTCAAGTTCATATTACGTTCATAATTTATAGGCCACTGTCAAAACATTTCACCATTTTACTCAATCCTGACTTAATAAACATAATCCAATATCAACATTATGACATAAACAATCATGGGAAGTAAGACGAACATTATCGGTTCAGGTGTTGATTCGGGCACATCTACAGTTTGATCGTCTGCAGATTCGATTGTATCTTGCATATTGTGCTCGTATGAGAAAAATATCATATCATCAATTGGTTTAGGGAAGGAAGACTGGCTTATTTTCTTTGACCAATCACATAAGCTGCAGTTTTCCATGTCTCCATAACGACTTATATCAGCATATTCCTCTTTGTTGTCATCATAACTATTTTCTTTCTCCAAGTCTTTCAAAATAAGTTCATTAATATCAAGATCTTCTTTAGATGCTTGTTTAAGGTCAGATACAGATGAATTGGCGTTTGTATTTTCTTTAGATATTTCGTTGCGCATTTCCAAGGCATCGTCATTTCAAAAAAATCTGATGTGGGCAACACATGACTTTCCTTATATAATGCAAAGAATTTACTACTTTTACAGTTAAAAAAATGTTATTCTTATAGTAGTTGGCGACATTCCGCCAAATCCGTCGCCAAAATCTCGCCAAGCGTTATGGACGGAGAAATAAGTTATTCTTACAGCAGATAAATGACTATTGGCGTTCAAATACAAAAGTATTACTCAAAGTATCTTTTTTCACGAATGGAACGAGCTAAATACACGAGAATATTGTCACCTAATTTATCGCATGGTATTACATATGAAAAGTGAACATGTTTCTCAATAGGAAATATATTTTTTTTTATTTTATATAACTTTTTGATAATTTTTTTGAAAAATGTGCAATATCTCGAGACCGGTTCATATTAGCGTTCTAAAATTTATGTCAATCGTTTTCTAATAAAAAATTACATAAGAAATGTCTATTTGCGTAACTTTATTAGCGGTTTTGATTTCTTGACGATTTTTTCAAAATTTCACTCGAAAGTTTAGGTGGGTTCTGAACATTCGATTGCGTATAAAAACAATAGACTTCCAGAGTTTACAGATTGTGATTTTTGTACCAAATTTCGTTCGAATCGGTCCATTCGATCGTCAGTTATCGTCTCCACAGACTCACACACACACACACACACACACACACACACACACACACACACACACACACACACTCACACACATACTTTCACACACACACACACACACACACACACACACAGACATCACTTCAAAAATGTTTGATTCCTGATCAGGGATGCCTGAAACGTGCTCTCCCGTCGAAAACTCGAATTCGAATTTTCGACCCCGTCACAATACTTTCCTTATACCTTATGTATATAAGGAAAGTAATAACTAGACTGCTCGGCAAGGAATGTGGAATGGTTAGGCGTACATGAATGCCATTTCTTTTCATCTATTGTCGTCTGACTCGTAGAACCTTCCAAATTCTTTCCATTTTTGACACTGTCATACATTTTTGAAATGTTAGATATAATAACTTGCTCAAGTGAGTGTGTATCGAGTATTTGAGATTAATTCGGCATTGATTTGATATTCGCGATTTGTTCTTTTATATATGTATATGAGCATGAGATGAACTTATTGAGAGTATCATCATATGTAGTCTTAAATGTTGGAACAATTAATGTCTCTTCAAAACTATTTCTATCATTATTTTTATTTTTGTAGTCATCATAACTGTCTTTATCTAATTCTTTTAAAATAAGTTCATTAATATCTGGAAGTTGAGTATCCAAGTTTTGTTCAAGCTCAGGTACAGAGACGACTATGTTTTCTTTAGATGGTAATAACTGTTTCAAATTGATTCGAGATTCTATCCCTGTTATAGGGAAAGATGATTCATTTGGCATATTTGAAAGGCATTCTATGCCTTTTTTCGCTTGTATGCCAAAATTATATTTATTAATCGGTTTTTCAAGGAATAATGAATCATTAGGCTTATTGAAAAGGCATTTTTTGCCTTTTTCAGCCTGTACGCCAAAATTATATTTATTAATCTTTTTTTCCAAGCATGATAATTCATTTGGCTTATATGAAAGGCATCCTTTGCCTTTTTTCGCCTGTATGCCAAAATAATTTTTGTTAATCTGTGTTTCAGGGAATGATAATTTAGTAGACTTATACAAAAGGCATTCTCTGCCTTGGTCTTCCTGTCTGTCAAAATAAATATTATCAGTCTGTTTTGAAAGGAAAGGTAATTCGCTAAGATTATATAAATGGCATTCTTTATTACTTATTTCTGACCTACTCGTAGTTTTCCAAAGAGTTAGTTATTAATATTGTCTTCACATATGGTATCGGATGTATCAATTTCTTGCTCTGACTTTGTCTTCATTTCAGATGAATTCCTCATTGCTTTAATTTGATTTACAGGGGTGAATCCATTTGCCTTATTAACCTTCCAGGCGTTAACTTAAATATTGTTATAGGTATTTTATAGTCAGCATCACTTTCGGCTGAGCTGCCTTGACTCTCATCAGATTTCCATTTAATAAAATTAAAAGCACGGAACTGTGCTTCGTAGCAAATCAATGTAGCCGATGTTGAAGGTTGGTGTATCATGTTTACATCTTGATTGAATTCCATGAAGCCAGGAATAGGTATTAAGTGCTTTTCTTCATCTTTGCTCTTAAATTTGGCCATTTTGCGGTTTGATAATTTTACGGCTCCATCAAGTGGAAGATTATTAAGAGCGTTTTCTAATTCTAAAGACGTCAATTTCAAATGCTCATGTTTCGGTGTTTGCTCCTCAAACTTTTCTTGTTTTTCCGGTTTCTGGTTTTGTTTCATTTCTATGTTTTGACAATTTTCCGTTTGTTTAGAATCAAGGATCGTTTTGAATTCTTCAGAGGATGCAGTTTCCTTCTGTGCGAAATTTAACATTCCATGATCTCATTACCGCAATCTTCTCCTGTTTCATTAGTAATCAGATACTTTGGATTTTCGAATACTCTTTTTCTCTTACATCTTCTAAATCTGAAAAGAACAATTTATTTATGTTAAATAGCAAATGATACCATGCATACTTAATGTAAAATTAATAATTTTGCACACATTATACTAGCAAATTTGACTTTCTTCAAAGCGAGTTAAAAATAACTTATCACGGTATCACGGTATCATGTTATCATGTTATCACGGTATCTGTTAATTTATTACTTTCCATATACACATAGTATAATATATAGGAACAGTTTTGTGACGGTGATAAAATTTCAGATTCGAGGTTTGGACGGAAAAACAGTTTTCAAGCATACCTGAACTGAAAATATTTTTCAGTTAGTGGGTGCGTGTTTGAGTGTATGGAGACGATACCTCACAAACAAATGAAATGTTTCGAACGAAATTTGGTAGAAAAAATACAAGCAATGATTACTGGAAGGCTTCTGGTGTTAAATGCAATGGGAATTTCTGTAAACTGAATGATATTACTTTAACTGAAATTATCGAAAACCTCAACTTAATTAACCGAAAGATTGAAGAAGAGACTATTTTTCATATATACATATATTTTTCATTTATAAAGATACTCGGTTTCTGTTGACGTTTGATTTTATGGAGTATTATATCGACCCTATGTATTTTTAGAAATCACATTATATGGTGACATTAAGACATTCTCGTTCAAATTATGATTAATTCTGGAAATTTTTTTCTGTTTAATGTTATCCGAATTCATACGACTTAATACCTGTTTAATATTGTAGGATTGTCTCAAACTATGCTTGTAATTAATCGCTTTTTGTACCCAATACGATTAAAACTAAATATTGTCTAAAATTAACTCATTCTCATTAGAAGCATTTAATCTCTTGCATGTTTAAAAGTAAACTTATTCCTACAAGAAATTGTAAAACACATGACAATTTAGATGCAGCAATAAATTTAACAAATAACATTTTCAGTGTGAGATACACACATGTGTTGCTCATTGTAATGTTCTACAAGATTGATATGCTAATAAAACTTGTGTAACTGAAAACAATTGTGTATTTAAATACTATATAGGCCTAATTAGGAGAAAATATGGCTTGAGTGGCACTTCCGATATACAATAGCCTAAAGGTGGAACATGCTATAAAATGATTCGCCACCAATGTTCTATTACTTATTCTTGAAACAAATATTAAAATTTGACATTTGTTAAAATTTTAGAAACTTATTGAAACAACTTACTAGTTTTTCAATGTGCACTTTTTCAATTTTTTCACATTGCTCTCTTTGCCCTCTATATCAGGAGCTTGATCGATATTCTTATGAGCTTCTATATTTTCAATAGATTTCTCTTTGCCCAAGCTTTGACAATTATCTTAGTTGGCCACACATTTTCCGGATGCTGTCTTGATGTCATTCGGTTTCAGATCAGCACCCTTGCTTTGTCTCGAAAATCTCTTCTTACTAAAAAATAATATTAATTAATGTAGAAACACCAAACTTCATTATAAAATAACAACATAAAAGGATGACTTGGTGTGCAGCCAATGTTAAGCGTAATTTGGTGATAAAGTATACGCATTTACATTTACGATATTGTTATATATGGTTAGAAGCACATGAATACGGACATCTTTCTGACTAAGCATATCCCAAGGAGGAAGTCTAGGGAAATATTTTTAAGCAACAGTTGCAAAACGTTGCATATTAGCGTAGGATGTTGAACTATAAAATTCTACCTTCTTTTATATTTTTGGCCCCATCACAGTAATTTCTATATACTTATACTATCTGCTGTAGGTAAACTTAAAAATATGTTTTGTTTGATGTGGCCGTTTAAAAACACTCATAATTTTATTTAAATACTACGTGCTTTACAAATGCGAAAGGTTTTGTCGGAAAGTATTATCATAGTTGTATGCTGTACCCATTTTATAAAATGCTATACCAATTTTACTTTTATTAAACATTCTATAAACAATTATTTTTAAGCATACTTACAGTCTGGATATAAGTGATGTCTCCTCCATTTTAGCATTCAATTCTGTTTTTAACTTTTAAAGCAAAAATATTTCTCTCTCGAAAAACTCGTAGTTTCACACTTTAGAGCTATTTTAGGAAGTGAAAATATTATTCATTTTTACACACTGTAACAGTAAATTTGTTTATAACAATACTTTTCTGATTGCATTTATTAATATCGTTTGTATTTTTACATTGTTGGCAATTATGGTTATTTTGCTTTTATTTAATATTGTTATACAATTTTTATTGTTGTAAAACGCTTGTTTGCATGAATATTTTTTATATTTTTGCTTAAACTTTTCAGAAATTTTCTTGTTTGTATTTCTGTTTGAATTTCGAATTTTAAAGAGTCAGATACAAATTCAATGGCTTTCGACTTTTAATCTTGCAATATGGAAATTATGGGGAAAGTATTATGATGGGGTCAAAAAATTAGAATAGGGGCTTTCGACGGAGAAGCACGTTTAAAATATCCACCAACTTGAAACGAACTTTTTTTAAGTGATATTTGTGTATGTGTGGAGACTCTATCTCACGAACAAATGGAGAATTACGAACGGTGTTTGGTATAAAAATTGCAATCTGTAAATACCGGAAGAGCCTTGATTTTAAAAGCAATTGAATGCTCGAAAGAATACCAAATTTTCAAAAGAAAATTTTAAAAATCAGAACCTTCAATAATGATAAGAAAGTAAAAATTTCTTATCTAATTCTTTATTAGATAACGATTGACATAAATTTTAGAATTAGAAGAAAGCTAGTATTAACCTTCCTCGATGTATTGCATGTTTTAATATTTTTAATATTCTTATTTCATAATATTTTAATATATTAAATTTTATAATATTTTGATTTTAATTTATTGCATGTTTAATAATTTTATAAAAATATCCGAAAAATAAAAAACGCTGAATATTCTAAAATATGTTAATCATCCTCATGCATCTAGTGCGTCCCATTCACTACAGAAGGTATTTGGTGTAAATTTTTTTGTTTCGACGCTTAACAATGCGCTAACAGACATTTATAAACGAGAAATGCTCTTAACGTTTGTCAATAGCGCTTGGCGATATATTTTGGCAAACTTGGAGACTCATTTAACGAAACATCTCCAACTTGGGGATATCTCGCCCCAGATTAACTAAAAGATCGTTAAAATTGCAAAAACGTCGCCAAGTTAAAGAAAATGACGCCGAATTATGGATGACCCTATTATTAAAATATTGTCATACATGGACTATATTGCTTCTTGCTAATGCTATCCATATTGTTAATTGACAATTTCGAGTTCAGCGAAATATAAATGTATTGGGTTCTTCGAAATAGTTTTCAGGTGGCCATCCAAAAAATCGCAAAATCACAATATAACATAACAAGAAAGATCAATCATGCATAAAGCATTGATTATGAAACTCTTTACAATCTCAATGCAATTTTATTTAAACGTCTCTAAAATGCGATACATTCCTCGGCAATATTTTTAAAATTATCATAATACTACATTATTTATTATATTTGAAAACTTAAAACTTCATAGAAAAAAAATGAACTTCATTCAAATGATGGCATTGAAATATGCATTGCCTGGTTTAAACATCTCTAAAATGCGATACATTCCACGGTAATATTTTTAAAATTATCATAATACTATAATAATTTATTATATTTGAAAACTTCATCGAAAACAAATGAACTTTATTCAAATGACATCATCGAAATATAAATCGCCTGGCTCTCTCTGTAAAAGCAGCATTTCATTCATAGACTTTTCCTATTCCTTTCATTCATCACAATACTATAATAATTTATTTTATTTAAAAACTTAAAACCATGGAGGTACAAGTAATTTAACTCTATGCTTAAAACTTCATCGAAAAAATTGTCTTCTTCTCTGGGTAAAATCAATGAATGTTTCATTCATATCAGCTATATTGTAGACTCCATAAGCTAAATAATTTTGCTTTAAAGAAATGCAGCAATTCTTATACAACTCATTCTACATCTTTTGGTGTTTAGATTTTCTGTAAGCGAAAATTAGGCTTCGTTGTAGAAATAATCAAAGTTTAATGATCATTTAAACTCAAATATATTGTAATTGCGTTGTTTCAGCATGTAGATGCACAGAAAAGAATCAAACATAAAGCGGTTTTAGGACGGATGCAACACTAAATATGAATTAAGAATAACTTGAAAAAAATCACGATTTTGACACAAGATGGATGCAATATTTTACTTTGAAATGGGTCACGTGATCTCTTCATATAAAGGGTGTAATTATTATTTTAATTTTTATTTAAAAAACCACTGAATATATTTTGAAATTTTTTTTATATATTTTATGGAATAATTTGAATATTTTCTAAAACTTTCGAAGCAATTTGTGAATTTTTAAATTCGCTTAAAAAATGTTTGAAAAATTAGGTCCCTTAGGCTTCAATGTATTTCATGTTTTCAACCCGAGTTCAATCCAAAACTATTTAGGTGATATTATTCATTTATGTTCCCATAGGTCCCACAGACCGTTTGAACAACATACCAAAATTTCATTTTGATAAAGTCATTTTTGCAGCAGTTATCGTGCTAACGGATAGACAGATAGACAGACAGACAGACAGACAGAATGAACAAAGTCATAAACACTTTTCAACTAAGTTGTAAAGTATTAAAAAATTGCTTTGCATATTGTATACGTCATTTTGTCATTGGGAAAGAAGAAAGTTCATTGTATTATATTCGGAAATTCATGTTCTGCCTACATCAAATGTTTAAAAAAAATTCTAAGAAATTTAACCTTGAGACATTGGATGCATATTTTTTACATTTATATACTTTACTTGCAGAAATTAACTCATAGGTTATAAATATTTCAGTTTTAGTTTTTGAAAAATAGTTTTTCATACTAAATAATATTATTTCATGTAGAAATTTAAAAGCTTTTTATAAAAGCAGCTCACATATGAATGACTCTTTGAATCTGTACTATTTATTATTATCTGCACTATTAAAATATGCACGACTATATTTAGATCGTCTAACGTTTTCCTTGTTGATTTCCATTCTTCAAAATCTTGGTCTGTGCCTCGTATAAGTAATTTTTCTATAGACTTGCGTTAGCTGTTCGAAGATTGAAATAAAATTAGTAGGTTTGAAATTATATTTAAAAGAAAGTACTGGAAATCGGCCATAAAATGCATAGTTAAACAATTAACATCGCTGAATAATACATCGACGTAAGTTTTTTGTCATGAAATATCAATATAACATTTCACATTATATTCTGAATAAGATATAATTATTTAATTTGTCTACAGCCCTACAAATGTGGATATATAATGACACCGTGTGGGTTATTCAGAATACAGCCGTTTGCGTCTAGGAACCAATAATGGGCTGCTTCAATAATTTTTATACTTAAAGGATACTATTCCGACCATATCAGAACTATTTCAAATTAAGAGCTTTTAAAAAAGCAACCAAGCTGGTCACCGAAGATGATAATTACAATTAATCGGTCAGTTTAGGAATGTGAGTTATGTAAGTGTTCAAACAAAAATATTTTATATTTATTCTTACTATGTAATATAGTATAGAGAAAGTATTATTTTCACGAAAAGTTTCGAACTCGAGATTTTAATGCCAACATACACTTTAGGACCGCCTCAACGCGTTTCAACTATTTTTGGAGGAATGTCCGTCTGCCTGTCTGTCGCTGATATCTGTGGTCCATTTCGTGTACACACTGTAGCAGCGACAAATATTAATGGATTTTCGCCAATCTTTACGTCAGGCTTTGTTTTCAAAAAATCTGATGTAGGCAACACATGACTTTCCTTATATAATGCAATGAATTTACTATTTTTACAATAAAAAAATAGGTTTTTCTTATAGTAACTATTTATATTCTTTCCAAGAAATTGAATTTTCGTCAATTAGTCGTTATTTTCACTGATTTAGTGTCATTTTTATCCATTTGGCGAAATTTCCGTTAATTTGGCAGCATTTAACAAAGTCGCCAAGTTGGCGACATTCCGCCAAATCCGCCGCTAAGATCTCGCCAAGCGTTATGGACGGAGAGATAAGTTATTCTTATAGTAGATAAATAACTATTGGCGTTCAAATACAAAAGTATTACTCAAAGTATCTTTTCTCATGAATGGAACGAGCTAGATCCACGAGAATGATGTCACCCAATTTATCGCATGATATTACATATGAAAAGTGAGCATTTTCTCAACAGTTAATATATTTTTTTTAATTTATGGAATTTTTTGATAAATTTATTTAAAAAATATCTCGAGAACGGTTCACGCTAGCGTTCTAAAGTTTGTCAATCGTTTTCTAATGAAAAATTACATTAGAAATGTCTATTTGCGTAACTTTATTAAAGGTTTTGATTTTTTGATGATTTTTTCAAAATTTCACTCGGCAATTTAGGGGGGTTCTGAACATTAGGCAACAATAGGCTTCCAGTAAACAATTCTCCCAAAAACATTAGGCTTCCAGTATTCACGGATTGTGATTTTTGTACCAAATTTCATTGAAATCGCTCTATTCGCTCGTGAGATATCGTCTCCACAGACTCACTGACACACGCACACACACACACACAGACATCACTTCAAAAATGTTCGATTCGTGATCAGGGACGCTTGAAACGTGCTCTCCCTTCGAAAACTCGAATTCGAATTTTCGACCCCGTCGCAATACTTTACTTATACATTATGTATATAAGGAAAGTAAAACTTTAGAAGTAGATAGAATTTTTCTTAAACTCGGGCGAAAACTTCGAATTTTGTGTTTTTCTAACATGGCAGTGTAGTACAAAATTTGACATAATCAGGCATGAAAGGATTTATTAATGATCACGAGACTTGATAGTTTCAATCATCGTTGTTAAAAAATTGTCGCGATACAAAGTTTATTTCGTGCCGTCATTAGCTCCTCTTGGGAGCAAGTTGCCCTCGGGAGGTACATTATCAAGTGCGGTATCATTCAAAATAATTTTTCAAGTCCTTTAAAGTAGAGGGTAGCACTATATTGCACCCACTATATCCACATTTCAAATTTGGAAAAAGAAAAAAATTCTGATATGAGAATGTCAAGTTGATCCACACTTCAGCTAATTATTACTTTCCCTGCAATACATGGTAATGTATAGGGAAAGTATTCGAATCATGCCGAAAACGCAACTCGAGTTTTCAACGGATCTACGCCTTTCGAGACCTCTAGAATACGAAAAAACTACATTTAGCGTAACGTCTGTGTGTGTGTGTCAGTCTGTGTGTCAGTCTGTGTGTCTGTCTGTATGTCTGTCTGTGTGTCTTTGCGGATTTTGTATCTAATCTAACTCAAAACTAATTGACTGCATATCATAAAATTTTGTAGGTAAACCACTTGTGGGCGAATCTGCTGCTGATTAGTTTTTGGTACGATTCGGGATTAAAAAAAAAACCCGCCTTTTTTGCGAACTGGCCCGCAAAAGACTGTATCCACTCTAGCGCAGAAACTAATGGACCGAATTTCACAAAATTCGGTAGATAAATTGCCTGTGGATCACCCTGGTGCTGATTATTTTTTGGCACGTTTAAAAAAAGCAACCTGCTTTTTTTTGCAAAATGGCCGCAAAAATCGTCAAAATCTAAAATAAAAAACTACGTATGCTCAAATATATCCATTAAATGCTTGTTTCATACCTAATTTTTAACGAAGAAAAGAATAAGACCAATCCCATTACACTAGGACTAGCCGTTTCATAGATATTTTAGTTTTTCCGCATTTTCTCTACGCCACCTTTGAAACTAAGTCCAGTTATCAAATGAGAACGAAAATTGAATTAACAGTGAATTAAATTTAATTAAAATAAAAAAATGTGCAGGGAAAGTCATGTGCTGCCCACATCAGATTTTTACTCTCCCTGCAATACATGGTAATGTATAGGGAAAGTATTGGAATCATGCCGAAAATCGCAACTCGAGGTTTCGACGGATCTACACGTTTCGAGACCGCTAGAATACGAAAAAACTATTTTTAGCTTGACGTCTATGTGTGTCTGTGTAATGTATGTATTCACTTTAATTCAAAAACTAATGGATCTAATTTCATAAAATTTGGTAGGTAAGTCACTTGGGTGTGACCCTGGTGCTTAGTTTTTGGTACGATTCGGAAAAAAAGAATCCGCTTTTTTTGCAAAATGGCCAGCAAAAATATCATGTATCCACTCAAGCTGAAATACTAATTGACCAATTTTCACAACATTTGGTAGGTAAGTTACTTGTGGGATACTCTGGTGCTGATTAGATTTTGATACGGTTTGGAAAAGAACAACCAACCTGTTTTTACGAAATCATCCGCAAAAATCCACAAAATCTGAGAAAAAGACTGCGTATGTTCAAATGTATCAATTAAATGCTTGTTTTATACTTAATTTTTGACGAGGAGAATGAGAACAACTCTATTACTCTAGAACTAACCGTACTCAAGATATTTGAGATTTTTGCATTTTTGTTATGTAGCATTTGTAGAAATGTCCAATAACCAAATAAAAAAAGAAATGGAATTAAAAATGCAAATTTAGTGTTATTTTGTGCAATTAATCTCAATTTAATGAATTATTAAAGAAATAAAGAAAAAATAAATTTGAGTATGCAGGTAAATTAAGTGCTGCCCACATCAGATTTTTACTTTCCCTGCAATACATGGTAATGTATAGGGAACGTATTGGAATTATGCCGAAAACCGCAACTCGAGTTTTCGACGAATCAACACTTTTCGAAACCTCTAGAATACGAAAAATCTATTTTTAGCGTGACGTTTGTGTGTGTGTCTGTGTGTGTGTCTGTCTGTGTGTCTGTGCAGATTTTCTATCCACTTTAACAAAAAAATCTAATGGACTGAATTTCACAAAATTCGGTAGATAAGTCACTTGTGGATCACCCTACTGTTGATTAGATTTTGATAGAAATCAGAAAAATATATTCTACCTTTTTTTGCAAACTGGCCCCGCAAAAATCGCAAAAATACAAAGTAAAAAACTACGTATACTCAAATATATCCATTAAATCCCTGTTTCATACGTAAATTTTAACGAAGAAAAGAATAAGACCAACTCCATTACACTAGGGTTAGCCGTTCTTGAGATAATTTAGTTTTTTCGCATTTCCTCTACGCCACATTTGAAAATAAGTTACCAAATGAGGACGAAAATTGAATTAAAAGTGAATTAAATTTAATTAAAATAAAGAAAACGTGGATATAAGTCTTCAGGGAAAGTCATGTGCTGCCCACATCAGATTTTTAAATACAGGCACGCCCTCTTATAACGAGCCCACATTTAACAACATTCCGAACTTAACGAGGAAATGGGTACAATGATTCAAAGTTTGTTCTTTTTCAACGTGCACAATTGGCATCTAGTGCCATTTAGATGCCAAGTTTACCACACAATTTAAAAGAGACCATGAGCCAATAAACCGCGGGAAAATTCAACATTAAAGAAAATGTTCCTTAGACTTTGATTCGAGGTTCTAAATCAATTGGAGACTTCCAAACCATGTTCTAGTCATCTTTGGGTCATAAAAGCTTATTCTGCATGTAATAAAAATATTCCGAGGAAGCACTAAAAATATCGCATCTGCATATTTGTACATTTATACGAATCTCACTCTGAGATTATTCACTTTAGGTCTAAGACATAAAATGAATAATCAAACCATGTTCTAGTCATTTTCGGGTCCTAAAAGCTTATTCTGCATGTAATAAAAATATTTCGAGGAAGTACTAAAAATATCGCATCTGCATTTGTGCATTTATATGAATCTCACTCTTACATTATTCATTTTAGGTTTAAGCCATAAAATGAACATGGCGGAAGAAGGTGACGACGACTTGACCATCGAAGTTGAAGTGGAGATGTCAGATCATCCTTTGAACGATCACGAGAAGCAATTTTTTATGAAATTCATCGGAGAAGTAGGGATGGCTGTCGTTCAAGTAGACCAGCCAGTTGTAGTCCTGAGAGATGGGACGGAGAGAGCAGATCTTGATGTCAAAGTCAAGGTCGACAGCACGAAGGCTTACCAGAGTGGGTAAGTTTAAATATGAAAACACCAATCACAACGAATATTATTTTCAAAAAATCAACTTGATAGACACTCATTTGGGTCTTCAAAGCATTTGCTTGCGTTGAAATTAGATTTATAAAAAAAATTATGTATATAATTGGTTACATTATAAACATTCATAAATTAGACAATGTTTGCATTTCTAAAAAAATTTTCTTTGAATACAAAATAGTAATTAAATAAAAAATTAGAAATTTAGATAGGGAAAACATAAAATTAAAACAAAAATACACATTCACAAAGTAACATAATGAGATACAATTGAACAGTATAAGAAATATGATGTGGGCAGCACATGGATTTCCTACAGCTCATATTCACCTTCTCTTTATTTCTTCAATAATTCATTAAATTGAATTTAATGGCACAAAATAACACCCATAATTATTTAAATGACATTAAATTTGCACTGTTAATTCAATTTTCGTTTTCATTCGGTAACTGGGCTTATTTTCAAAGGTAACGTAGCGAAAATGCGAAAAATCAAAATTATCTCGAACATGAATAGTCTCAGAGTAAGGGGGGTTAGTCTTATTATTTTCATCATCAAAAATTACGTATAAAACAAGTATTTGATGGATACATATGAGCATACATAATCTTTCATTTTAAATTTTAACGATTTTTATCGGGCATATCGCAAAAAAAAGGCTGATTCTTTTTTCACGAATCGTACCAAAATCTAATCAGTGCCAGCGTGACCTACAAGTGACTGACTTACCTATAAATGTTTATGAAATTTGGACAATTAGTTCTTAATTAGAGTGTGATATATACACTGCACAAACAGACACACACACAGAAAGAGAGGGGGAGAGAGAGAGAGAGAGAGAGCGACATAGACACACACACAGACGTCACGCTAAAAATCGTTTTTTCATGTTTTTGATATCCCAAAACTTACAGACCCATCGAAAACTCGACTTGCGATTTTCGACCCGATTCTAATGCTTTCCCTGTGCATTACCATGTATTGCAGGAAAAGTAAAAGTTTATCTAAAAATGCAACACTCTTTTATGTTTCTGTTATGAGTAGTTTTTTCATTTTTTTTTTTCAAATTTTTTAAAGATAGTTCAGTGAAAAAAGAAATGTAAGGGCTTTCAACTATATTGCTTCATGCACAATCCATTTACTCTTTCAGAGACCACGTCAATATCACTGTCACCGTTGTCCATAAAGTCGAATCCACGGCAGAGCCACTCAATGCCACAATTCGACTGTATCTTCCACCCTACGTAGAATTCGACAGCAAAGTGTTCAACAACGCGACGGTCAATGGAGAGGTTCATTTTATTCCTGATTTTGGTGGCCTGGATATCATGGTAACACTTAGGGCCCCATTTCGCCTTAAACTGAGCACCAGCTTTGCAGCTTCTAGTTTGTTGCACGAGTTTTTGATAGTGCATATTTGCTATTTATGCCCAACTGTATAAGATGTTAAAATATTAATGAGTTGATTTATGTAAACTTTTGCTTACGGGTGGGATAGCGTCAATCCCAAACGAAGAACCTCTCAAAAAGACAGATATTTGACATACCCTATCCCAAACAATTCGATTCCCCTTTGAAGGCATTGGCATCCGCCAATGCCTCCAAAGAGGGATCGAACTGTTTGGGATAGATTATGTCAAATACCTGTCTTTTTGGGACCATAACTTTATTAATAAATACTTTAGTTCATGTAGTAAAATGGAAAAACTACAAGAGTGGAAAGAGAATAAAGCGCGCTTAAGGCTAAATTCTTACTTTTAACACATTCCAACATAGTTGTAAAATATTTATGATATTGTTCATTCTGTCTGTCTGTTCTTTCGCACGATAACTGCCGTAAAAATGACTTTATCAAAATGAGATTTTAGTATGTTGTTGAGACGATCTTTGGGACATATGGGAATGAAAATGAATAATATCACCCAATTAGTTTCGGATTTAACCTGAGTTGAAAAATGAAATACATTGAACCTTATGTGATATAATTTTTCAAATATTTTTAAGCAGATTTAAAATTCACAAATTGCTTCGAAAATTTTAGGAAATATTCAAATTATTCCATAAAATATATTAAAAAAAAATTTAGCAATATATGTTTGATAGTTTTTTAAATAAAAATTGAAATAATAATGACACTCATATTATATGAAGAGATCACGTGACTCATTTCAAAATAAAATATAGCATCCATTTTTTCCCTGTGTCAAAATCGTGATGCTTGAAAATCTTTTAAATTCATATTTAGTGTTGCATCCGTCCTAAACCCGCTTTAGTTTTGCATATTATCTATGTATCTACATTCTGTGACAACGCAATTACAATATTTTTTTAAATGATCACTAGACTTGATTATTCCTACAACGAAGTCTAATTTCTATAACATGCAGAATGTAAACAAATCAAGCGATTGTAAGATGAGTTGTATAAGAATGAATAATTATTTAACTCTGGAGTCTGGAATATAAGTGATATGAATGAAATATCCATTGATTTTATATCGAGAAGCAGACGATTTATAACATTCTTTTTTTGATGGAGTTTTAAGTTTCCAAGTATAGAATAAATTATTGTAGTACTGTGATAATTTAAAAAATATCAGTGCTGAGTGAATCGTATTTTGAGCTGTTTAAATAAAATTACATTTGTGCTGGAAAGTGTTTCATAATCAATGCATGATTGATCTTTCTTGTTATTATATATTTTACAAATTATTTCATGGTAATACATTAAAAACGCATTTTTCTTTGAACTATTTCCCAATTTGCTACTTTAAAAAACACAAGAAACCGTTTCTCTTATTAGATTCCCCAGTTCCTGTTTTCCGATTCTGCCACCATCATAGTGAGCTTGCTGGCTGATCCTAAGAATGAAAGAGGCTTCGGCCGAGGAGAAGTCAATGCCACTACGCCTTATAGGGTCCTCTGTCTCCAGAATTTCAGAGAGGAACCATCTGTAAATCCTTTGACTGCAGATACGATCGTCAATTGCGGACCTGTGGACTACATTATGTATGTAGTCAACAGCCAAGGTATGAGTCCTTCTTTTCTTATCTAGAGAAAAATTAGTTTAAGGAGAAATCGCATAGAAATCCAAAAATAATTGGGTCTCAGGCAGATTTTTGCCTTATACAGCATTATTAATTACAGCATATGCTCAATTTTTAAATCGCAAACAGTATTCATACTACGCATTCCTTAACAGGTAGTATTGTTTAGCAGAATTCCTTAGAAAATAGTGCTTCTAAAATGTGTATTGATACCAGGACAGATATCATAACATCTTCATGAACAGGCACTTTACTCATCTGCAATCACTGCATTCATCTTAATACGCATTCCTTAACAGGTAGTATTGTTTAGTAGAATTCCATAGAAGATAGTGCTTTTAAAATGTGTATTGATACCAGGGCAGATATCATACAACTTCATGCGCCTTGAATAGGCACTTTACTCATCAGCAACAATATCATTGTCAGTAATCACTGCATTCATCTTGATATGGAACCTAAGACGGTTTCTCAGAAAATTGTCAAAAGAAATCAAAGTTAGAGAATCAGGTGTTCTGTGGATATTTATACTGTCCCAGTTTAGTGACAATACCCCATAATGTTTTAGTTTTTCTAGTACCCCTGAAAGTGGCCCTGAATTAGAGAATTGATACTTGGATGGAAGGGGGTGGGGGGACACGCCGAAATCAAATATGGACACACGCACGCCCAGATCAAATTGTGGCACGTCTGGGTGGTAAATTCTGATAAAAGATTTCAAAGAACCTGTTAATCAAATGTAAGATATATGTCACAGGTCAAAGAAGATAACATCCACGTCAAACAGTATAATTGATAAAAGCAAATCACGTGTTCTAAAGATCAAAAGCACTTTTGAAACTAGACGCTGTTCAAAATTAGAATACAATTGTTTTTAATTTTCACTTCCAATCCGTTTGAGCGTCAAAATTATGATATATGCAACATATCTTCCAAGTTTCATTTTAGCCTCAAGATAGAGTGCTAGGTTATAGCAATGGTCCTCAGTGATGGTTTGGCCAAAAGCCATTTCCATTGCAATCTTCATTTTGTCGAACTAAAATAGAAAAGCAATAAAGAAATGGTATATTCCAATAATGGCATTCTAATGGTATTTTCTTCTGTGCTATACTCTAAAAACAACCATTCTCCTGTAGGGCAGGCAACAGCGCTTCAACAAAAAAAATTTCAACAGGATAACAAGGTAACATCAATTCCATAAGACAACTTCTTTTTCAATAAGATAAAGTCAATTCCATAAAGCAAAATGAATACAAACAGTATGTTATAAGACTGAATGTTTGATAATTGTCAATTTTGTGTTCTCTGAGCTTTAATAACAATAAGTATTGTAGATATTTTTCGCAATATCTGTTTATAACTCAATCAATTCTACATATTTTTCAGCAAAAAATATTTTTCAATAATATTAAATGCACTTTTGACTCCATAAAAATATAACATTGTCATTTCTGTCATTGCCCCCTAGTGATGAATTGAATTTTCATCTCCATTATTATATCCTTAAAAAACTTAAATAGTAGATATAAATTTCTAGTGCTTGAGAAATTACGATTTTAACAAATAAAACCATAAATCGTAAAACATTTTAACGATATTATTTTGCGAAATTGCTGATATGCGTTTGTTTCTGTAGATCGGTGACATTACGATATTGTTCGAAAACTCGTCTTTTTCGTCCATTAGGTGATCGGCAGCAGTAATATTAAGTCAGTTGAAGAATATTATCTAGAGTTTTGCTCCACATCTGTTTGAAGGCTTAGAAATTTTCTATTATCAAATAAAAGAAAAGCACAATTGTATTACTCATTGTTACGGGTATATTTATTTCGTGTCATTCCTGACATACATTTAATTACTTTTAATGTGATTAAAAATTTTTTAAATACTGTTGTCTCCTATTAGGGCATAAATGCGAATTATTTATAATATATACTTTATTTCCCAACGTTATGTTCAATTTCCGTGCAGAACAAAAGCAAACCTATACTTTTTCTTTTCGGACACGGGTACATATTGAATATGCATTGGAATTGCATTAATCATTTTAAGCAATTCGATAAGCCATTATAAATCTTAAGAAACTTTTTTAGGAATTTATTCCAAGCAGAATTTTTTAGAAACTATAAAATCAAAAAAGTATTTTTTTGGAACCTGAAAATTGGCATCTATCAGATATTTAGACATAACACTTAGTCACTATCTTTATATCTCAAAATAACTAACTCCCCCTCAATATTCATCTGTCGAACCCATGGATTTTTAGGTGTGGGTCATTCTTTAGAACAAGGCCTTCACAATGATGTGGATTCTTTAAAATGAGCTCTAGTGTTATTGAAAAAGATAAACAGAGGAGATGAGCATTGAATAAGCGAGAGTTTTTGCAAAGTTTAAAGAGAACTATCAAAGCCGACGACGTTATACAGGATATTTCAAAACCATTACACGACTAAACCCATAATTTCAATTTAAGAAATGCTTTAATTAAGGTAATCTATTATAGTATGGAAATTTTGATCATGTGCCGGTTTTGGTCACATTCCAAGTTCCAAATATTACAAGGGCAAAGGAGTACTTGACATAAAATTTTTGTGCTTTAACCTCCTGGTCAAGAGAAAGGTCAAAGGAAGATAAAAAACAAAAGGAAAGTAGTTAAAAGGGGTTTATCGAATAAAGAACGTAAGAATTTTTCTCAAGTTGGAAGAAAACCGACGAGTCGGGAATTCAAGTCCCACCGAGTCGCAGAATTTGGAAAAATAGAGAAGCTCAACAGATAGATCTCCAGTGAAAGAAGGGCAGAATTAAGACGAAATAGGAAAAAAGGAAGCATTCAGAAAAATGTTCACTTGGACGAGAAGTGCAAAATTCTCCACAAGATGACGACACCAGAAATAATCTTTTCCCAGTCAAGCATCGGCGACGGGATGAAAGAGATAGGGAGCCGACCCATAGGAAACACGGAAGTAGGCAGGAAGGGAGAGGCCGACGAAAAGGAACGGGAGAGAAGGAATTTATTCCTGGCTGTGGAGAGTAACAATACTCTCATACAGCCAGCAAACTCAATCGACATCATTTTCTGAATCTTTAATTTTTGGTAGGGCGTTTTTGAAGGCTTTTAGAATTAAGACTCTGTCATAATTTTCCTCTATTTTGAGAAGGTAGGATTGGAATTCAAGAAGGTTGGACTTGTCGGCCACAGGGACAGGTCCAGAGTGTGCCGACTCTTTGAGAGGTAGGGGAGGGAAATCGTTATTTTTGAAATTTAAGGTATTTGCATAAGATCTATTTTGATTTGTAATTTTATGCTGAAAGGTTCTAGGGTTGGTTTCTTTTTGCTGGAGTTTGGGGAATTTAAGGCAGTTCTGATAATTGGCTGTGTGGTCTCCTCCACAATTAGCACAGGTGCCTTTGGTGTCGTAATGTTTTGTGCAGTCTCTCGAGAAGTGAAGACCTGCACATTTCACACACCTAGGGGGCATAAAGCAGACTGAGCTAGAATGATGCCATTTCTGATACAAAAAACATTGGCTGAGTTCCTTGTGCCTTTTATATCTCTCAATTCTGATGCTGACTCCAATCAAATAATCAATTTGCTATATTTTTTCCACTTTCAGAGTTTTAGGGAGTTGCACATAGAACAAGAGCATAAAAATTGTGTTCGTTTTGGAGCCTAGAGGGAGTTGCGTAACACTGATTATATTTAATTTTTGATACTCAAGTTCAGTTTTTATCATTCCGGGGTCAGTCGGGACTGGGAGCCTCCGTACGACAACCTTTAGGGGTTTAAATTTGTCCATAAAAAAGGTTCTGAAGTTTATTTGTCATCCATCAGTCTTCTCTGGATGTCACGGTATTCTTCAATAGATTTGACATCAACTTTGATAATTTCTCCTCTTAACTCACCTCTCAGGGAGGGAGCAATGGTTTTAAGGGTGGAGACGAATGTCACCCAATCCTTCCGTGGCAAGATGAAGAAGGGGAGGGGGCGAGGTTCTACAAGAGTGCTAGAATCCTTCTCGTTATCTGAGCCAGAGGCTTTCGACGTCAATATCAAGGACAGGTTTGGTAATTGAAATAGGGAAGGCACTAGCATTATTTCTAACCCTGGCAGTTTTGGTAGGCATCTGGAAACCATCCTCGTCGATTACAATCCTTTTTCTGCCCCTTCTGGATCTAGCGTTTGTCTGGTCAGGGTTTGTGGCAGTGGCATTCTGAGTACTCGAAGGCAAAGCTACCCTATCAGAAACAAAAAAACCACGAGAGGAACTCGTGGGGGCTCACCTGTCTTCATCTTTTCTTGTTACTTCCTGAAAGCGAGTTCAAGACGAGCGAGTTTCGATCTTTGCCGTTGATAATCCTCCACCTCCATTTCTGGAGGGTGGGGAGATATACTAGCTAGAACTTCTGCTATCTCCGTTTTCAACATATCTATGGCACTAATACCATCAACATCAATCATGCCCTCCGGGACATCTACCTCGGTATTTGACTGGAACTTCTCCCGATCAGATGAATTGGGAATAACAGATCCCTGTCCCTGATATGATTGATAGGAGACATCTGGTTCAGGAATAACCTGGCCAGTCGTAACTTGTCTCAGGTCAGATAAGGCAACCGGCTGAACGCTACTCGGCAGGTTGGCAGAGCCAAACGTACCGGCAGCATCAGACCTGATAGCACCTCTCTGACCTCGAACAGCAGCAGCCTTTAAAGCAGCAGCATTCGCCCCTCATTTGCTCTCCCACAGATCCGTAAATTGCTCTCTTTTCTCGTCACTCATGAAATCGTGCGGGTTCGACATGTTGGAAGGTTGTCGCAAACACCACCTACTCCATCGGTGTCCAGAACCGGAATCGTTTGGTCATAATCCGTTTCATCAAAAAGAACGAAATATAATTTTTATACGTACTCCCTAGAAAAGAATTTTTCGATAATAAAAATATTTTCGATAGCCCAATTAGTCACGCACGAAAAGTTTCATCGTTATACGATCAAAATTACCCGAGATATTATTATTTAAAGTCTTTGGAGGGTGATTGGGGACTGTAAAGAACATTTTCAGAAGATTGATACTCATATAAGTTTTCAAATGCCAATTTTATCTAACGAAATTCAATTATTGTACGATCCCTGAAACCTACGTTTTCACCGTTTCATTTGATTGGGTGAAAATGGTTTAAATCTAATAAATTTTGACATTTCTTACAACTCATTTTTCATATTATAGAACAGTTTTTCTTTCATAAGATCTTTATAAGGAATAGTTTTCTAATCCAAGCACTCTTTGTAGTGGGGATGTATAAAAAGTTAAATTTTGTATTTTTTACTAAAACATGTTGTATGACGAAAGCTGTCGTAGTATGGAAATTTACATTGTTTGAAGTATTTATTAAATTAGAGTCCGTAAGTCTGAGACGCATCATTCAGGCGATATTCGGTGGTGCAATCGTTTTCAAATACCCTGTACAGAAAAGTAATAATTTATTTCTTTTGATTATGTTTCAATAAAAATTTTGTTAAGATGCATACGCTTTTGTTAATAAATGGTGTAAAAACTTTGGAATCTCCTTGCTTCAAGACATTCTTGTCACAGGTATGTGTGTACATGAGAGTAAAGACGCTGTATAGCATTAGAATTCACTTTTGAGTGTCTGTAATTAACCTACGCATGATTTCTTTCAGAGTGCTACAAACCTTTGGGTCTGAGCAATCCCAAGAAGGTCTATAAGTGCCAACTAAGTGCTTCATCTGCTGCAAGAAAAGATCTCGGTCCTTTTAACATCAGGAGTGGAGGAAAGAAAGGTAAGATTGAATATCTTTTGCATTTTTCCTGCACAGTAATAATAGAATCACTTTTATCCGGTTGATTTACATATTACTTTTCTCCTCTTCGAATGTATATTTTGAACGTATATTTTCGAACGTATATTTTCGAACGTATATGTTGGCAATATTTGGCAACATGAGGCGCGATAGCCCTGTGGTTAGCGCGCGGAAGTTGCACTCGGTAGGCCCGGGTTCGATTCCCGTAGCTGCCCAAACTGCCGCCGTGTTCACGCGGAGTACGATCACGTTAAACATGTGGGTCTGTAAGTCCTTCCGAGAGGTTGGTGGTAGGGGAAGGAGGGTACGGTCCCTGTGGATGCCTCCCCCACTGGGTTCCGTCCAAACAGATACCTTACACCTTTCTGGTAGGTCGGACGGTCTGGGTCGAAGAAGAAGAATATTTGGCAACAATGGCGACTAAAGTAAATTAGGGAGACATATATCTCGGGAGCAAAATTCGCAAATAACAAGTTTCATGCTGAATATTCTAGTTAGATGTGTATGGAGGAGCGAAACTAAGTCCATTCTCCATTCCTAAGGAAACAAAACCCACAATTGCTTGATTTTTGTTATCCTTTTTACTCGAAATCTACAATAGATAGGAAGATAAAAATTTGCACACATACGCAAAATTACATTTAGATGTGCAGAATTATAATTTTAATAATTGAAACGAACTGTAACTGGGTGAAACGCCCATTTTAAACTGCGCATACTCACTACGCTCCGTACACATAACAATTAAACAACACCTTTTAAACAGCCAATCAAAGCGTGTGTACTTGCATGCATTCAGATTTAAACATGCTCCTGCATATGAAATACGTTTTGGAGATTTAGATGTGTTGCTTTCATTTCATTGTTTTCCTGTATTCTAATTCATTTCATTTAATATTCAAATTCTAAAATCTTATAGGGTCTTAATATTGAATTTAATGCTTTATCTCATACTTCTAATTTCATAATGACGTGTTAAATTAATTTTTAATTTGAAATCTTTCACAGCTCGCAAACTTATGCATATATATGTGCGGTCCCATCCAATGTCCAGCTTTTCGCTAGGAAATAAAATTTATATAGAAAGGAAGAAAGGAAAGTTTCACTGCTTCAAGAAATTCTGTACATAAACACGTGTACCCCGGCTTATACGTCAGTTAAATGATGGGAGTTACACACGTATTCTCTGTTAGTTCCAAAACTAATGCAATATTATATAACGGGGAGAGATTTCTATCCTTAACAGTAAGCAGACACTTAAAGGTCTTTTCACTTAAGGTCTGACACTTAAGGAACTGCTCATTTAAGGTCTGACACTTAAGGGTCTTGTCACTTAAGGTCT
This sequence comes from Amaurobius ferox, assembly GCA_951213105.1. NCBI lineage: Eukaryota > Metazoa > Arthropoda > Arachnida > Araneae > Amaurobiidae > Amaurobius > Amaurobius ferox. Next base: position 129,508,575 of record OX578147.1, read on the forward strand.
AACACTTAAGGATCTGGTTACTTAAGGTCTGACACTTAATAGTCTGGTCACTTAAGGTCTGAAACTTAAGGGTATAGTCACTTAAAGTCCGATACTTAAGGATCTAATCACTTAAGGTCTGACACTTAAGGTTCTGGCTACTTAATGTCTGACACTTAAGGGTCTGGTCACTTAAGGTTTGACACTTTAGGGTCTGATCACTTAAGATCTGACACTTAAGGGTCTGGTCACTTAAGATTTGACACTTAAGGGTCTGGTAAAATATGTCTGCATCTCTCTTCGCTTATTTACACAGAGCACATATATTTCGAATGATATATAATTGAAATAAAAGTTGTTTGGTTGTAAATCATTTAAGTAGACACAAGCAGAGTCCATTTCGATAATAAGAATTTGCAATTACGTTCCAATAGTATCAAATGGGAAAATGTCGCTAGCCAGTATGAAAATACACGGTTCGAGCCTTGGCGAAGGCAGCAAGGTTTTTTGCAATGACGCCCGAACAGAGTTGCCCTGCCAGTTAGTGCAATGCTATCGAGAGTCTGCAAGTGTACGACTACCATAGATTCAGTGGGCTCTGGAATATCGAACGCCCATTCCTAATTGGGAGGCCAGCGACCATCAGGAAGCTAGCCTGGAAAATAGCATCACGAAGTTAACCTGGATAATAGCATCAGGAAGCTAACTTTAGATAAAAATTTCAAAAGGTTTTCAGTCATATTGTCAAGTTCCACGTTAGATAAGAGCTCGCAATTTCGTCCCAGTCTTTCAATTTGGAAAGCGTCAGCTAGCCAGTAGGAAGATTCGCGGTTTGACTTCTAGTTCGGACATCACGGTTCTTTAGAATTATCTACCTAATCACTGGTCAGTAATAAATTTTGCTATAGCAAGTATAAAATATGTGCAATTAGCTTTTGTTGCCTTAAATAAACTGACCACATGCATGTCTTTATTCGTCTTCTAGGTTGGTCTCCAGCGCTCCGATTGGGACCTCACAAACCTTACTACCAGGTCGATTTCCTCCGCACCACGAGAGTATCAAAGCTGGAATTCATCAAAGTGGACGACACCAGATGCGTCACCAAGTACAGACTCCAGTACAGCCACACAGGATCGGACTGGCTGTACGCTAACGAGGTAGGTTTATCGATAACTAGAGACACCTTCTACAAATGATGAGGAAGGAAGACTTGAGCAACGTATTTGCTTTCTTTTAAGATCGTTTTTAAGATAGTTTCGCAATATTATTAGACGTAGAAATTCGTTTTGAGCAATCATCAAGTATCTTCATCCGAACTTATGAACAGAAAGAGTCCTAACATCGACGGGAAAAAAATTTCATTCACGGGTGCTAAGATTGCTACAACAGAAATTGCTACGCGTAATACGAATAATAGAAACAGAGACATGTACTAATTTTCGTATGAAACTAGGAGAATAAATAAAATATAATCAGATACAATCAAATACAATCAGGTACAATTAAATGCAAACATATATTTGACTTGAAGTTTATGTTTATGAACGGGCAAAAGTTATTAGCTGGTCTTTCGTCCTTTTCGTCATTGCATTAAAGTGAGATATACTCAATATTTAAAATCACAATAAAACTTGACTAAGGAGGTAAAGAACACCCAAAACTTCAAAAATATCCATTTTCTCTTTTACGCACACACATATATATATATATGTGTGTGTGTGTGTGTGTGTGTGTGTGTGTGATAGATATGTTAAAAAAACTACCGAATTGTTCCAATTTGAACACGTTTTATAATAAAATGGATGAAGCACAAATCCAGCAAACTTCTCTGATCTCAAAACTGTTATTTTTAACTTTGTTGTAAAACCAGATCTAGTTAACCCAAATTCTTAAAAAAAATTTCCATACTGTCGTATTATGTGCATATTTACATGCTACACCTGCATTTAAATAACTACCTATCAATAAATTTTAAATTTGAAAATATTTTTTGTTTTTATCATTTTAACTCTTAATCACAAAATTACCTTAAAATTTATTTATTTATTTCTTTGCAAACTTCAATATAATTTTAGGTAGAGCTTAAAATATTGTAACTGCCGTGACGATATATATCGTCAGACATATTTGGCAAATGAATATAAATCCGAATTTTAATTTTAATTCGGTTTTCTCAAAATGGATGAAACTTAACCTTAAATCTCATTGTCAACTAAACTCACTTGTATATGTATATAGGAGCGAAAGTCCCCTTAGAATTTACTTTTGATATATCTCATGAACATTATGTAATAAATAAGAATTTCAAATTAGAAATAAGAGCTTACAATTTCGGTATTTTTTTTTTCCTACATTTTATGCTATGAAGTTATCATGCGAATGTGAGGCATTATGTTGTACTCATTATTTTCATGGAGTTTTCCACCTTTCTTAGTACTTCCTGTGATTTCAAAGCCACTTCCTGTGATTTCAAAGCCACTTCCGTTCGAATTTTCTCTTTCAACTGCTCTAAAACTCATGGATTTGTTGATGTGAAAAACCCAGACCACACGACAGACCCGAAGACTTACTGTAGCTTGATGTGTGACCGGGGATTTGTTGATGTGTACTTTTTCCTTCAGGAAGCCTCACAGGAAGATGACTGGTACTTTGTTCATCAGATTTGAAACAATCAATTCTGGTGAACGAGGTGGTCATCGTGCATCGTCATTTTTCGATATCAATCGATTTGGACGACGCGTTCTGCAATTGTATACAGTTCCATAATTTAGAACCCCAACGTTATATCTGAGAAATAGAAAATGAAAGTTTGAAAAAATTCTAAAACAAAAATATTTTAATTTTTTTAAAACAATAAAGGGACTTTTGGGCCGCACCCTATATTACAATTCTGTAATACATAATATTGCTATTTACATATAATATTGCTATTAACATAATATTGTTATTAACATATAATATTGCTATTAACATAATATTGCTATCAACATAATGTAATATTGCTATTAACATAATATTATTATTAATATATAATATTGCTATTAATGTAATATTGTTATTAACATATATTGCCATTAATGTAATTATGGTATTAGCATAATATTGCTATTAGCATATAATATTGCTGTTAACATATAATACTGCTATTGACATAACATTGTTATTAATATATAAAATTACTATTAACACAATGTTGCTATTAACATTTAATATTGCGATTAGCATAATATTGTTATTGGCATATAATATTGCTTTTTTCTCACAGGTTACTGAACTGGTGTACAAAAAAGAAAAAGCTTTTGATGACCTCGAGAAGCCCATCCAGACTCGATTCGTACGAGTCGTTATTGAGGAAGCAGAAAAGGGTGAGGAAGACTCCAAGTACATAGGGCTCAAGATGGAAATGTATGGTTGTTACATAGCCGAGAAACTTCCCTCTGGTAAATATGTCATCGATTATAAACATCTAACGAATAACGTGAAAATAATCATCACGCTAACGAATAACGTGATGAATAACGTGAAAATAGTGCAACTACAGTGACGATACGATTTTTTGCTTTAGAAGGGAAAAACACGTGATGAGGGACAGATTAATCTCCACTGACAGGGACGACCTGGGGGTTTACAATTGTGATGAGGGAAAGTTTGAAATCTGTGAATCATGTTCTCTTTTTTATATACTGGGAACCCCACTCTCAGCTCGCTTCGTGAGCTGTTTCACTCCACCCGTGGAGCATGCGAGTGCTCCCTGTTCGTCACTTAGAGAAAGCACAAATCGCCAACCGTCCTTAAACCTCATGATCTATCAGCAGCTTCAGAGCGATTTCGATATCCATTCCTAATGCGATAATTTCACTGTGGTAGAATTTCATAATAATGCAAGTGAACGAATCTGGGATGTAAGCAGTATGTCGTCAATGGAGAAATGGCAGCATAGCGAATAAACAACTTGGAAACTGTAGAGCACTACGCGGCATTCATGTGGGAAGTGAATGTCGGCTCCAAAGGTTCGTAAGGATCGATTGCCGTGCCACAGTGCAGTAATTAACTGGTCAAATGAACCAGGGGGCTACCGGAAGTGTGTCTTAAACGACAGTTCAGGGAACCCTGCTGCGTATGGCCATCCGAAGCAGACGGATGGCCACTGCACCTATGGTAACGAAGATGCATCTACAGAAAAGGTTGCGTTCATTCATTACTCTTAACATATGCACGACACTATCGGAATTGGGCCCGCTGATTGGCAAAAAATTACCTTCTCCGATGAGTCACGTTTTCTGCTTAGTTAAATTAGTTTTCGATATCAATTTGTTTAATTGTAATAAAAATAAACAATAATACATATAATTATAAACTACTGTAATAATTATATTTAAATCGTAATTGTTAGGGGGGCAACAATAGTTGTTTTCGCTCTGTTCATAAGAACCAACAATAAGACATATCGCTTTTGACCAATTTTTGTAATCATTCTGGGAGTAATCATTCTGGGAGTTTTTGTAATCATTCAACCATTATAGAAATGGCTTTAAAACAAGTACAGAAATGCGTAAAGAAATTCTATATAGAAATGTCTATAACAGAAATCAGCTCTACCTATTTGATCTTTGTCCGTACTGACAAAGCAAAATGTTAATACAGTGCCCCAAGTGAACTATAGCCAATCAATTAGATTCTTTTGAGCGATTATGAATGCAAGTTGAACGAAGCGCCAATCTTACGTAATCATACGCAGGATATTTAAAGTTCATAAAAACAAATTAAACCTATTCATAAAACGTAGAATCACGATTAGAAAGACTTTTGGAAGCACACTTACAGGAAAGTTGCGTATAAATGTACGGCCACTTTTATATATTACCTTCATTTTTATGGATAATACCCATAGACGATTCTATTACGGTTAAAAACCGTGCAATATAGTCTTATGTCGTCTATAAATGTATATAACCGTCTAACGTGTTAGTGTCTTTCTAAATCCACCTGGCGCCACCTCCCCACTTCGGTGACACAGATGATTACATCTTTGCATGCTTATAGTCTCAAATATGGTACAAATCTAACGGAGCTGGAATTTCGATTTCCTTCTTTCAGCGGAGAAAATTGGATTGATCCGAAAATACTTTTTTCAGGCCCTCATACAACAAGCCGGTGCCCTAGAAGGTTGTTGAATCATTATCGATCATATTATCGACAGAATTTAACGGATACGGATTTTCAATAGATTTTCAATCCCCAAAAGTAGAGAAAATCGGAGAGAGGGTGTTCGAAAACACTTTAAAGACCCGCTAGAAGGTACCCCGCCCCCGGTGACCTAAATGACTGAGACTTTTCGCAATTACGGAGTCAACTATGTAACAGAACCTAGCGGATCTGGAATATCGATTTCTTTACCGGAGAAGAGAAAATGGAGAGGGGGGAGGGGGGGTAAACTACCTTACAGACCCTGCAGAATCCCTCGGTGACCTTGAAGGTAAAAACTTTGCACACTTATTGTATTGACCACGGGGCAAAGCTTAAATAAATCAATTTTCGATTAAGATAACTACTTTTTACTCTAAGCTACATATACTGTTAAGAAACAGAGATTTAAGTTGCAACTTTATTTTTACTTTCCTTATATACATAATGTATAAGGAAAGTATTGTGACGGGGTCGAAAATTCGAAATCGAGTTTTCGACGGGACAGCACGTTTCAAGCATCCCTGATCACGAATCAAACATTTTTAAAGTGATGTCTGTGTGTGTGTGTGTGTGTGTGTGTGTGTGTGTGTGAAAGTGTGTGTGTGTGTGTGTGTGTGAAAGTGTGTGTGTGTGTGTGTGTGTGAAAGTGTGTGTGTGTGTGTGTGTGTGTGTGTGTGTGTCAGTGAGTCTGTGGAGACGATAACTGACGAACGAATGGACCGATTCGAACCAAATTTGGTACAAAAATCACAATCCGTAAACGCTGGAAGCCTACTGTTTTTATACGCAATCGAGTATTCAGAACCCCTCTAAATTTTCGAATGAAATTTTGAAAAAATCGTCAAAAAATTAAAACCACTAATAAAGTTACGCAAATAGACATTTCTTATGTAATTTTCATTAGAAAGCGATTGCCATAAATTTTAGAACGCTAACATGAACCGTTCTCGAGATATTGCACATTTTTAAAAAAAATTATCAAAAAGTCATATAAATAAAAAAAAAATTCCTATTGAGAAACATGTTCACTTTTCATATGTAATATCATGCGATAAATTGGGTGACATCATTCTCGTGGATCTAGCTCGTTCCATTCATGAAAAAGATACTTTGAGTAATACTTTTGTATTTGAACGCCAATAGTCATTTATCTGCTGTAAGAATAACTTATTTCTTTGTCCATAACGCTTGGCGAGATTGTGGCGACGAATTTGGCGGAATATCGCCAACTTGGCGACTTTTTGAAATGTTGCCAAATTAACGAAAATCTCGCCAAATGGATCAAAATGACGCTAAATCAATGAAAATGACGACTAATTGTCGAAAATTCAATATCTTGGAAAGAATATTAGTATCTACTATAAGAAAAACCTATTTATTTTACTGTAAAAGTAGTAAATTCATTACATTATATAAGGAAAGTCATGTGTTGCTCACATCAGATTTTTTTAAGAGTGTTAGTTTTCATATTTTTGACAGGCTTATATACTATTTGTCTACAAATTTACAGATTGCATTCTCTAAATTTTTTGCTGGGTGTATAGAAGTCCGACTTTGACTGTCACCACTGAGATTTCGTAAAAGTATAGTACATCGCAAGGGCAGTTATAGATAAAGAAGACTAAGAATTTGAAATTGATCCAACGATGCTAGTCGCTTAACTGACAAAGTAATTTTAATATTTAAGGTTATACTTCTTTTCCGGAAAAACTTTAAATTCGAAAATGCAAAACGTCAAAAGTGTAAATCTTTCAGTTTTGCGTTGTCGATCGCAAAGACCAAATGCGTTTCCATTCAATAGCACTATTTCTGAAAGATTTCTGATGATATATATATATATATATATATATATATATATATATAGTATATAGAAGTAGTATAAGAAGCAGTATATAAGAAGTAAGTAGTAGTATAAGAAGCTTTTCCCATAAATAAAATGGAAATTAATTAAAATATGCATTTATCTAAAACATGTTTTTACTTTCAGTCACCTGTGCCAAGAACGATCCAACGTGGTATTCTGATGATAAAAGTGAGCCTAATTTCTTTATTTTAAAAATATGTTTTCGTATTGACATTTAATTTCGAATATCATATTAAGGATTTTTAACACTTTACAACAAAGTTGAAAAGTGTTTGTGACTTTGTTCATTCTGTCTGTCTGTCCGTTAGCACGATAACTGCCGTAAAAATGACTTCATCAAAATGAAATTTTAATATGTTGTTCAGACGGTCTATGGGACCTATAGGAATATAAATGAATAATATCACCCAATTAGTTTTGGATTGAACCCCGGTTGAAAAAATGAAACACATTGAACCCTATGAGAATAATTCTTCAAATATTTTAAGTGGATTTAAAATTCACAAATTGCGTCGAAAGTTTTATGAAATATTCAAATTATCCCATAAAATATATAAAAAAAATTTCAGCAAAATATATTTAGTAGTTTTTTAAATAAAAACAAGAAAGATCAATCATGCATAAAGCATTGATTATGAAACACTTTACAATTTCAATGCAATTTTATTTAAACATCTCTAAAATTATGTACATTCCGCGGTAATATTTTAAAAATTATCACAATACTACATTAATTTACTATATTTGAAAATTTAAAACTTCATCGAAAAAAATGAACTTCATTCAAATGCCGGCATTGAAATATAAATTGCCCGGTTTAAACATCTCTAAAATGCGATACATTCTTCGGTAATATTTTTAAAATTATCATACCACTACAATAATTTATTATATTTGAAAACTTCATCGAAAACAAATGAACTTTATTCAAATGACGTATGTCATCGAATATAAATCATCTCTAAGCAGCATTTCATTCATAAATATTTTTCCCATCGTTTCATTCATCACTATATTATAATAATTTATTTTATTTTAAAATTTTGAAAAATTGTTATCTATTATATTTATTTTAAAATGTGAAACCTTTCTCATATATAAAATAATTAAAGTTTTGGAAAGATATTTATTATTATATAATATATCTCTTTTTTCTTTCTGGAAGATATAACGAGAGTCAGAATTTAATTGAATTTGTTTTTCTCCCTATATTAAATAATTTTTATTTAAAAAACTACCTAATATATATTACTGAAATTTTTTTATATATTTTATGGGATAATTTGAATATTTCCTAAAATTTTCGAATCAATTTGTGAATTTTAAATTCGCTTAAAATATGTTTGAAACATTTGGTCCCATAGGGTTCAATGTATTTCCTTTTTTCAACCCGGGTTCAATAGAAAACTAATTGGGTGATATTATTCATTTATATTCCCATAGGTTTCCCATACATTCCCATTCATTTATATTCCCATTATTCATTTATATTCCCACAGACCGTCTGAACAACACAATAAAATTTCATTTTGATAAAGCCATTTTTACGGCAGCTATCGTGCTACCGGACAGACAGACAGACAGAATAAACAAAGTCATAAGCACTTTCAACTATGTTATAAATTGTTAATAGAAAAAATAATTACACCTTTTATATGAAGCGATCACGTGACCATTATATCAAGAGATCACGTGACCCACTTCAAAATAAAATATAGCATCCATCTTGTGTCAAAATCGTGATTTTTAAAGTTCTTTTTAATTCATATTTAGTGTTGTATCCGTCTAAAACCGCTTTATTTTTACTTAAATTCTATGCATCTGCATACTGAAACAACGCAATTACAATATATTTGCATTTAAATGATCATCCAACTTTGATTATTTCTACAACGAAGTCTAATTTTCATTTATGGAAAATGTAAACAGAAAAATATGTAGAATGAGTTGTATAAGAATTGTTGCATTTATTTAACGCAAAATTATTTAGCTCATAAAGTCTGCAATATAGCTGATATGAATGAAATATTTATTGATTTTACAGAGAGAAGGACGATTTTTTCGATGCAGTTTTAATCATAGAGTTTAGTTACTTGTACCTCCATGGTCTTAAGTTGTTAAATAAAATAAATTATTAGAGCATTGTGATGAATGAAATTAATGGAAAAATATTTATGAATGAAATGCTGTTTTTATAGAGAGAGCCAATCGTGTTATATTTCGATGACTTCATTTGAATAAATTTCATTTGTTTTCGATGAAATTTTCAAATATAATAAAATATTATAGTATTATGATAATTTTAAAAGTATTACCAAGAAATGTATCGCATTTTAGAGATGTTTAAACCAGACAATGTATATTTCAATGCCGTCATTTGAATGAAGTTCATATTTTTCGATGAAGTTTTAGATTTTCAAATATAATAAATTAATGTAGTATTGTGATAATTTTTAAAATATTACCGAGGAATGTACAGAATTTTAAAGATGTTTAAATAAAATTGCATTGAAGTTGTAAAGTGTTTCATAATCAATGCTTTATGCATGATTGATCTTTCTTGTTTTATTTTGTTTTTTCATTTCGTGATAATAAGGTCCATTCTTCCGCAAGATATATTCTGAACTCTTGAGAGCGGTTTAAGTAAGGCACTGACTTGCTTCTACTTGCTTCCTTAAAATAAGGTGTGTTTTACACGGTGCCAGTTGATATGTCATTTGAAAGTACCAGCTACTGTCGGCCAGGTACTGGCTTCATGTAAGAACATCGCCACAGCTACTGGCTTTGCAAGTAAGACCGTTGACTAGAAAAATATTATCTGTTTGTTTGTTTGTTCGACCCAGACCGTCCAACCTACCCGAAGGTGTAAGTTATCCAAATATCAGCTGTTAAAAGAATCAAAATCGGTTCGATAGATCCTCAGAAAATATGTGCCACAGTAAGTTAAGTGCTTTTATTTTAAAAATAGACAGAAGATGAGAAACATTTAAAAAATTTATTAATTTTTCTTAAAAAGATGTAAATTTCCTTCAAGCGAGCTCCGAACTGGGAGCCTTCTATTGCAAAGTTTGCGCTTACCACATTTTTGTTACAAAACTGATGCTTTTATGACTATGGCACAGAGACCTACCGATCATGCATTCCATAACGATAGAATAATTTGGAGAATTTATTTACTACCCCATTTAAAAATCTGGTGCTTTGGGGGTAATTCTGTATCTTCTGCTCATCTAGAAAGTATCAGCTATCAAAATAAATCAATTCAGCTATCAAATCAGCTATCAATATCAATATCAGCTATCAGAATAAATCATATCAATTTTGAAAATCGGTTCGATAGATTCTCAGAAATCGAATAACAAAAACGGCTTGTGCTTTAAATATATAGGTTTTAGTCTCGGATCAAATCAAGCAATATTTGAGTTTTTCCAGTGCGGATATTGCTCATCATTAAAAAAGAAAAAATAAGTCAGGAAGTCACTGAATGCGACATTTCAATTTAGAATTTTATGTAAAAGAGATCAAAATCTGATGTAATAATTTCAATTTTCTATTGTAAAGTATAACAGATATTAGATATAACATGTGACTTTATCCTCTTTATACAATTCTAAACTAAAATATAGCATTCAAGGGTTTCCTGGCTCTTTTTGTTTTCATAGTAAAAACTTAAATAGTTCCTAGATTCATTCTTTCTCGTGAATTGCACGGTCTAGTGGTTAGAGAGTAAAACAGTGAACTTGCGGGTCTGTAGATTACGAATTCTTTTTTCGCCTCAAGTGCAGTGCCTTTTCGATTACAGTCTTTAAAATATAAATAAACAATCTTGTCAGGGTAATCTGGGCCTTAGGGGATAATTCTATAGCTTCTGCTCATCCAGATAGTTTCAAGTATCAAACAAATAATTAATTCTGAAAATCGGTTCGATAGATTCTCAGAAATTGAATAGCAAAAATATATTGTGCATTATAATATATATCGATTTTAGTTTCGGTTCAAATCGGATAATAATTGAAGTATTTTCCGTGCGGATATTGATCAGCATTAAAAAAAAGAAAAAAAATGAGTCAGGACGTCCTTAAAAGTTATATTTCAATTTAGAATTTTATATGCAAGAGGTCAAAATCTGATGTTATCTTTAAAAATTTTCTATTATAAAGTATAATGGATATTAGATATAACATCTGATTGTATCCTCTTTATACAATTCAAAATGAAAATACAAAATTCAATCGCTTCTTGACTTTTTTTTATTTTTTTATTATAGTAAAAACTTAAATAGTTCCTAGATTCCTTTTTTTCGTGACTCAAGCGGTCTAGTGGTTTGATTGTTAGGCCGCGAACGCTTGGATCTGTGGTCTGCGAGTTCTGTCCTCACCTCATGCGCCTTACTTATTCGATTACAATTTTAAACAGTAAATAAACGATCTTGACAGGGTAATAGTTCTATACCAGATTTTTTTTCTAATTGCCAATCTAGTGGAAGCTAATCAAAATAAAGTAAAATTGCAATCTGATCAAATCAAATAATAATTGAGTCTTTCCTGTGCGGATATTGCTCATCATTTAAAAAAATGAGTCAAGAAGTCCTTGATTGCTAAATTTCAATTTAGCATATTATATAAAAGAGATCAAAATCTGATGTTATCTTTTAAAATTTTCTAGTATAAAGTATAATAGATATTAGATATAACATCTGATTGTATCCTCTTTATACAATTCTAAACGAAAATACAGAATTCAATCGCTTCCTGACTTTTTTTATTTTTTTTATTATAGTAAAAACTTAAATAGTTTTTAGATTCTTTTTTTTCGTGACTCAAGCGGTCTAGTGGTTTGATTGTCGGGCCGCGAACGCTTGGACCTGTGGTTTGCGAGTTCTGTCTGCGCCTTACTTATTCGATTACAATTTTAAACAGTAAATAAACGATCTTGTCAGAGTAATAATTCTATACTGGATTTTTTTTCTAATTGCCAATCTAGTGGAAGCTAATTAAAATAAAGTAAAATTGCAATCTGATCAAATCAAATAATAATTGAGTCTTTCCTGTGCGGATATTGCTCATCATTTAAAAAAATGAGTCAAGAAGTCCTTGATTGCTAAATTTCAATTTAGCATATTATATAAAAGAGATCAAAATCTGATGTTATCTTTTAAAATTTTCTAGTATAAAGTATAATAGATATTAGATATAACATCTGATTGTATCCTCTTTATACAATTCGAAACGAAAATACAGAATTCAATCGCTTCCTGACTTTTTTTTATTTTTTTTATTATAGTAAAAACTTAAATAGTTTTTAGATTCTTTTTTTTCGTGACTCAAGCGGTCTAGTGGTTTGATTGTCGGGCCGCGAACGCTTGGAACTGTGGTTTGCGAGTTCTGTCTGCGCCTTACTTATTCGATTACAATTTTAAACAGTAAATAAACGATCTTGTCAGAGTAATAATTCTATACTGGGTTTTTTTTCTAATTGCCAATCTAGTGGAAGCTAATTAAAATAAAGTAAAATTGCAATCTGATCAAATCAAATAATAATTGAGTCTTTCCTGTGCGGATATTGCTCATCATTTAAAAAAATGAGTCAAGAAGTCCTTGATTGCTAAATTTCAATTTAGCATATTATATAAAAGAGATCAAAATCTGATGTTATCTTTTAAAATTTTCTAATATAAAGTATAATAGATATTAGATATAACATTTGATTGTATCTTCTTTATACAATTCTAAACGAAAATATAGAATTCAATCGCTTCCTGACTTTTTTTTTATTTTTTTTATTATAGTAAAAACTTAAATAGTTCCTAGATTCTTTTTTTTCGTGACTCAAGCGGTCTAGTGGTTTGATTGTCAGGCCGCGAACGCTTGGATCTGTGGTCTGCGAGTTCTGTCCTCGCCTCATGCGCCTTACTTATTCGATTACAATTTTAAACAGTATATAAACGATATTGTCCTTGTAATAGTTCTATACCAGATTTTTTTTCTAATTGCCAATCTAGTGGAAGCTAATTAAAATAAAGTAAAATTGCAATCTGATCAAATCAAATAATAATTGAGTCTTTCCTGTGCGGATATTGCTCATCATTTAAAAAAATGAGTCAAGAAGTCCTTGATTGCTAAATTTCAATTTAGCATATTATATAAAAGAGATCAAAATCTGATGTTATCTTTTAAAATTTTCTAATATAAAGTATAATAGATATTAGATATAACATTTGATTGTATCTTCTTTATACAATTCTAAACGAAAATACAGAATTCAATCGCTTCCTGACTTTTTTTTTTTTTTTTTTTTTTATTATAGTAAAAACTTAAATAGTTCCTAGATTCATTTTTTTCGTGACTTAAGCGGTCTAGTGGTTTGATTGTCATGCCGCGAACGCTTGGATCTGTGGTCTGCGAGTTCTGTCCTCGCCTCATGCGCCTTACTTATTCGATTACAATTTTAAACAGTATATAAACGATATTGTCCTTGTAATAGTTCTATACCAGATTTTTTTTCTAATTGCCAATCTAGTGGAAGCTAATTAAAATAAAGTAAAATTGAAGTCTGATCAAATCAAATAATAATTGAGTATTTCCTGTGCGGATATTGCTCATCATTTAAAAAAATGAGTCAAGAAGTCCTTGTTTGCTACATTTCAATTTAGAATTTTATATAAAAGAGATCAAAATCTGATGCTATCTTTTAAAATTTTCTATTATAAAGTATAATAGATATTAGATATAACATCTGATTTTATCCTCTTTATACAATTTTAAACTAAAATATAGCATTCAAGGGCTTCCTGGCTCTTTTTTTTTTAATTTTTTCATAGGAAAAACTTAAATAGTTCCTAGGTTCATTATTTCCCATGTCTTAAAAGGTCTAGTGGTTAGAGGGTTAGGTAGCCAACCTTCGGGCCTGTAGATTGCGAGTTCTGTCCTCACATCAAGGCAAGTACTCGATTGCTGTTTTAATCAATAAATAAACAATTTTGGCAGGGTAATGGATTTTGTGGGTTCTGTCCCAGTTTTATTTTAACAGCCAATCTAGTGGAAGCTTTATATAGTTAAAAAAAAAAAATTGCAACGCCATTCGCAGCGCAGCGGTAAAGTGCCGCAGTAACAGCGTAAAGCTAATGTTTTTGTCGAGGGTTCTGTCCTCAGCAATTTAAGTCGCGTTTTCTCAGATCTTTTAAACGGACATGTTAAACGTTAAACATAAATACACCGAAATCAAAGCTCAGGTCGTCGCCCTCTTGGCCGAGAGGCTTGGGGCGTCAAGTTGCGGGGCCTTAGGCACGGGGTTCGACTCCAGCTTGGGTATAAAGGGTGTTAGAGAGTAGTGGGTGTTATCGCGTTTCGACTGGTTTGAAGTTGGGCTAGGTGGAAGAGAAATGGCAGATTGGGGTTTTTATTAGATAGGTCTTCTTAGTTCTAAACTTTCTTATATTTCTACACTTAACTTTCTAAATTTCTTACTAACTTATCTGCACGAGATGGCGGACGAGCGGTGGTTGAGCTCCACCGTTGCTGGTGGGGTTTCTCTTCGGGCCTGCCGGCTTCGGTGTCGCGCTCACCACCCTTCCTCGTCCAAAGTTCGTGCAGGGATTGTTTTGCACCACGTGACACCTGCTAAGGAAGTCCTAAAATTTTTCGCATTTTTTGAACCAGAGTATCTCTTTTTCTTATGTTCTTCTATGGACGAACAGGAAATGACGTACCGGAAGTGACGTAACCGGAAATGACGTACCGGAAGTGACGTAATTCCTTGTATCGTCACTTCCGGTACGTCGTTTCCTGTGTCGTCACTTCCGGTACTTCATTTCCGGTCAAAAATATTAATAATAAAATACATTTTTATGACGCTAGGTAAAGAAATATATTTGTTCGAGAAAAACACGAACGCCTCCATGCTGATGAATGGGTCCGAACCCACAGCCTATGGAACTGGAAACAGACAACATGACCACTGAGCCAGCCAACTCACATGCTGGACATCCTAATTTAGCTATTTAAATTTAACTGGGAGTCTGATCAGAAAAAGCACAGATAGCAAAACGATTAAACTCCATGCCACTTGACGGACTCGAACCCACGTCCTCTGGAATTAAAAGCAGACAACATGACCAGTGAGCCATACAATCCACGAGCCGAAGATCCTAATTAATCTATTTAAATTTAACTGATAAACTTATCAGTAAAAGCAAATATACCAATGCGACTTATGAACTCGAACCCGCAGTGCCTGAAATCGGAGGAAGACAACATGACCACTGAACCAGCCAGTTCACATACCGATGATCCTTATTACTCTATTTAAACTTAGAGAGACTGGTCAGCAAAAACCAAAACGATTCACCACGCGAGTGGCTGGACTCGAACCCACAGACTCTAGAATTGGAAACAAACAACATGACCACTGAGCTAGCCAGTTCACGTATCTAAGAACCTATTAAATCTATTTATATTTAACGGAGAAACTATCAGAAAAAGGATAATTACTAAAATGGCAAAGGTGCTCGAACCTCTGGAATTGGAGGAAGACAACATGACCACTAAGCCAGCCAATTCGCTTACCTAAAATCCTAATTAATATATTTATACTTAATGGTGGTGAGCCAGGTCAGGAAAATGAAACGCACCGTAGGGTGAGGACAGAACTCGCTATTAACAAATCTGCTTGTTCGAGGTCCATCACGATAACCAGTAAGCTGTTGGACAGCGAGCAAAACAGAAATTAAGAACTATTTAACTTTTTATTATAAAAATTAAAAAAAAGGAACAAGGACGTCCTTGGATGCTATATTTTAGTTAATTATATATAAAGAGGATAAAATCAGATGTAATAAATATGTAAAATGTTGATTATAATTCATAACAGAGAATTGAAAATATTACACTCGGTTTTTTCCCCTTATATATAAAACTCTAAATTGAACTTTGCTGTTTCTGTTTCTTTATAATGATGCGCAGTATATGTGGAACAATGTATATTTTCACCCGATATGCATCCAAATTAAAAACTGTGCACGCGCATTTGTCTAAATATTCATTTTGATTCACATTTGTTCCCAATTTAGTAGATAAAGTTTATTTTACTAGAGATATTTGAATTTGATGTTCGATTGAGCTTCTTCGCGTGGCTACACTTTGAACAAAATGGAATTTAAATTAATTTTATAAACGTATCTCGAAAACTTTTTTTACGAAATTTTAATTTCGAACAATACAAGTAGTCGTCGTTAAAGTCGACGTTTTTATCTCAATACAGTGCTTTTTTTTTTCAGGGAATGCTTATGATAACGTAAAAGTCTTACATTTAAAAAATTAAATCTCTATCTGTGTTAAACTATCTAATTTATATTTCTAAATTTTTAACCCACCCTACCGAGTCGTCTGCTGCTTGTAAAGAGGCAGATGTTTTCACAATCGCAGTTTGTCGAGCGATATTCATCTTCTGTGATCCCGACATTTTGTTTGTTCTCAATGCATTTTACGGTGTTTTTCGCGATTTTTAAAAATCTCTAAAAACAAACTATCATCTTTGTCAAAATTCCGGCTTCTAGAAGGTTTTCAAAATTTATCTGTTTCCCGTTCAAATCAAAAACCGAGATTCTAACTTTATTTTTAGCTTTTCCCGGACTCCCTCTTTTTACCCTCAGTTAAGACGTTTTTACAAATATTTAAAACTCTATCACATTTTTCAAATTTTTGGGCCCATCCCCAGTCGGTAGCTGCGTTTAAAAAAATCGTGGACATCTCAGCCAAGTAGGGGCTTCGGAATAACGGTTACATGCATACGAGGGCACGTTTTAATAGCATAGATAGGAATTTTCAAATAATTGTGAATTTTAAGTTTCTTTATATTATATATTCCGTACGAAGAACGGATGTAACACAAGTATTTAATATGTGATAGAATGTGACAGTGTCATAAATTTATTTGGTATTCTGATAGATTTGCACGTTTTGAGCATCCCAGAATACGAATCAGTTACGAATGTTTTATTGATGTATGTGTTACAACGTATCTTCTGGAACCGTGAGTGTACTTTCAAGATACAAAAAAGAGTCCAAAAATTCTGGATAAATAACACGTTTATTTACAAGCACAGAGTAAACAGGAACAATATACAGCAAACAGCTCGATAACTATCTCACAGGATCACTAAATAACTGTCAGGTACAGTAAAACAGTAATTAAATGATCAACTAATTTCACAAAATAACAAATGCTATTCTCAGAACATTGACGCATCTCACAATTCAATGTAGCTCATATTACGTTACCTGCTCTCCAACTGAGTGATTTCTCCTTTTATATACTTTCTGTAGAAACTTCCAGAAGAGCTCGTATCTCCAAGAATATTCGTTATTTCGAAAGGGTTCTCGAACCTTCGAAAAGTCACCAAACTGGCGATAAATCGCTTAATCTGGCACCCCTCTCCTTCCCGAACTTCCACGCATTACAACCCTAAATTCACATCATAGAAATGGCTACCTGTGACACACTGACGTTTATGAACTTTTTGTTATCCTGTAACACGTGTCTAAATTTAGAAAACGATAGTGTGGCATTGCCACTGTTAGTAGGGGTATTGTTAGACAACGGATTGAGTCTTTATAGCTAGAAAACAGATTTTTTGTTTATTTTTCGTATTCCAGAAATCTATCAAACATTTGCTGACACGAATTTTTTTTAGTCTTTTTATATGAGCTAAAAAATAAACAAATCATCGACGTCTAAAAATCCAAGGACCTAATATATTTGATAATCGCGAAATTTCAGAAAAATACCCTAGAATTCGTGGGGAAAGAATCTTCGAATTCGCGACTCGAAATAAAAATTATAATAGAAATTAGATAGTATAGGGAAAAAATTCTGAAAATCGTAAATATATTTGATGCTCGCAATAGTTTTGAACACCCCCCGTCCCCCCTCTTAAATTCGCGAAAATTCCTTTCTGGAATCTCAACATTTTCCAAAATAAATAACTCAGAAATTCTTACAATGATCTGTAACCAAAACACCTGATGATTCCAGGTTATTTGGGGGGAAATTGTAGAGGGGAATCCCTGAGAATATCCTCTAGTAATCCATTATCAGGCAGGGATTGAAAATTTTCACTTTACCACTATTCAATATTTGACCTATTATGAAATCTTTAATCAGCACAGCTCAGATTTTCTTTTTGAATAGAAAAATTGAATCTTCGATCTTGACACGGGCGTTTTGAAAAAAAAATAATTAACTTGATTCAAACGTTTTTGATCGTTGAGTGAAGTTGGAAAAACAAATTTTTTCACTTTCATGTTTGATTTTAAAAATATTTCTAATTAATTTAAGAATACTTTAAGAGTGTACATGTATGCTTATAGTCCAGTTCTACGTTTTGCAAAAAATTCCAGAAACAAATTTCAAAATCCTATATTTAAATATGTTTGTTTCCTCATTGATTAACATGGAATTCTCAAGTTAGCTTCAAGCGGGAAAGTTTCCTCTTAGCAATTTTGTTTCTCACTCGAATATCCACTGGCATACCCCCCCCCCCACACACACACACACACACTCATAGGCATATATAGTTACGTATTTTACATCTATGCTCCAACGCCTCCCAGACACGCCAGCACCTGCCGCCAAGTCAACGCCAAATCTCACAGAAATAAGCCAGATTTGATCTGCCAAATTGTCAGCAATGGTTGCCTGTGCACTATATAGAATTAGTCTGTAGCTGGTTTCATGCAAACAGCAGAGGTCAGTGAAAAGAGGGGCCTGTAGCCGGCTACCCAGTTGGAGATCAGCTGCTATGTTGTTGGCTAGCCAGTAGCTGGCACCGTGTAAATCTGGCTTAACTTATGCATGGGCTGGGATCCTGATTAGAAATCACTCCATTCGACAAATACCTTCCTTTAAAAAATTTGTAAACCATATGAGAACGCAAAAGTGTTTGATGACATATTTCACAAAAATAAAGTATGGGACCGACACCTCCTCGGAAAGACCTCACCTGGCATTAGAATCGTGCATCTATACAGAGACGTAGTCAGTGCCAAATTTATAAGGGGGACAAAAGGGGGCAATTACCCCGTACCCCCAAGCCAACGGGACTTGGTTTGCACAAGAACATAATAATTAAAAGATGACTATAGGTTCATAGAGGAAATTCTCCAGTTTGCAGATTTACTAAGCTCAAGTCTTGTCTCATTCCATCTCAACAGGCGGTTTTACTCTGGTGAAGGGCTTGACGATGCCTTTCCAAGTGTTTATTTAGCTATTAGAACACATTTAAGCATGATTGTTACTAGTTATTCAGTAGGGAAATCGTTCAAAAAATTGGCACTGATAAAGAATTGGTTGAGAACCGCAATGACCCATGAAAGTTTAAGTGATCTCTGCCTACTTTATAGAGAGCAACGGAAGATGTTGCAGTTTGAGGAATTTATTAAAGATTTTGTAGATGTTAAGTGTAAAAAAAAGACATTCTGTAGCTATTGTACAGTTTCTAGGTATGTACCGTTCTATACATGTTGAAGGCCCAGACCACACGACCAACCCAAGGGGTTTGTGGTAACAAGTACGTTCTATACATGTGTAATTTCTCAGTTCCAATTACATGCAGTTTGTACATTTAAATGAATCAATTTCTGACCAATGAATCAATTGGTCTTTCGCTGTGTATTTTAATTTCTGAGTAATCTCCCAGGGGGACACTTCGTGGGTGACACCCGAAACTTAAGTGTCCCCATGATCTAAACTCGCGTAGCTACCGTGAATAACATCAAAGTATAAAATTGGCACTGTCCCCCTCCCGTATACATACATGCAGTAAACAAAAACCTGAAAAAAAAATGATAAAAATAAATTATGTAATTCATGGCGTTCATATATATATATATATATGTTATTTTTTGGATTGTTTGCAAGTCTACTTTGTCGCGCGGATCTGGTACACGAGAGAATATATTTTTTATAATAGTTTTGTACTTTTGTGTCACAGAAACCGCCAGTTGTCTTCGTTTCATCAGATATTAATTAAATATCAATTACATTTTGATGAGTATTTTACATGCGAATATGAACAAGTCATTCCGTTTGGACTAATGAGTTGCCAAAAACATCTAATTTCAATTTACGTAACGATAATTCTACTCCAAAAACATTGTGCCGTGGATTTTACACACCATTATTTTGCCGTGGAAGAAGTTAAAGTCATTGCATCATGAAGAGAAAGCCATGTGCTGCCCGGATCAGATTTTCTTTTTATCAATAACAGAAAAAATTCAATTGTAGATTTTATTTTTCCCTAATAAAAGTTTATTTAGTCGTAGGAAAAAGATCGATTTTTGCGTTATTGTTTTCACATAATATTGAAATTAGTTCATCTGTCGCTAAAGTCATGTTTTGAACACATCCGATTGTTTTTGTATATGCAAGTTATTTGTAGTAACATGTGAACACCATTAGAGAGATAAATCCCATGAAGTTTCTTTGAAACTGAACCTTTTTTTTATAGCATGATTTGTGAGCAATAGAAAATATTTAATCTGTGAAAGCTCTCATAATTATTATTTATTTTAATTTATGATTTATACGATATTACTCGTATATAAATAAATGTATGACATGTTCTTATGCAAAATTTTCTGATAATTTTGGGGGGTTCTTTCAGATAAGTATGGAAGACATTTCTCAGTGGATCTGGGGAGAGATATTATCTACTTCTGCGATCTCGAATACGACATGCAGTAAGTTTCTACATTTTGTATATGCTTTAAAGCGAATATTAAATACTAATATTTCGGCAGATTAAGACAGCATAAAAGGTTTATTCCTCCACCTCCTCAAATTGGAAATTTTCTGACAAACTCTTTCAAGACGGCTCTGGTAATTTATATTGTTAATGCGTAGACACAAATATTCCCTCAAAATACACCCCCCACCACCTCCACCCCAGAAAAAAATATTTGCTCAAAATATGCTACAGACTCTCAGTATTAAATACAAGTAAAGTATTTTGAGCATTAAATAAGTTTGAGTAAAAATATTTTTACTGAGCATTAAATACTCAGTACAAATATTTTGAGCATTAAATAAGAAAGAAAATACATTTTCGTCCACATACCACTCTTTGACATGGTTTTACGAATTTTTGCTACTCATCAAATGGATAACAACTAGCAATGGAATGCGAAAACACCTTTAAAGGAAGGATTATAGATTTTTCTGGTAGAAATTTTAAAATATTAATTTGACATGGTTTCACGGATTTTTGCTATTCAAGTGGATACAACTAGTAGTAGAAAGCTAAAACATCTTTAAAGAAAAGATTATAAAACTTTCTGATAGCAATTTTAAAATATTAATTTGCAACCAGAAAAAAGTGCAGGGAATTTTAGACCCGTTCACTGTCGGCAAAGCTAGCTCTAAGAACTCAAGATAGGTTAAACACTCAAGATAGGTTATAAGATAGCAGTGAAAACATTTCTGTCTTAGCAGGGCATTGCATAAGAGCATAAGTCCGAAAAATTCAAGAACCATTCCTTTAAAGGAATTTGTACTCTTTAGTAATATCATCCCTTACCTTGCTGATGAGCGGAAAAGTAGCGAAACCTTAATTATAGGATGGTCAATAGATGATAAAAAGATTAATTTCTGGTTCACATGCAATATCATTTTAAAGAACAGAAGTCCCTTAGATGTTACTAGGTAAAGAAACCGTCTGCGAGATTGAAAATAACTTTCCTTGAACTATCAGAGCCATTTTTTTTCAATCGATAACCATTACTTCAATCGGTAAACCAGAGGACTATTCATATTCAGAGTTCCGATTAAGGGAAGTGGTTAAAAATATGAAATTATTGCGTCACAATGTTAAATGAAAGTAGTTTTACATGAAATTTTTTATTTAAAAGCAAATGAATTAATTTATGACATGCTAACATGCTTCGTTCTGGAGATATTGCACTTTTTCGCAAATCATAAACAAATATTACTATTGCCTAAATGAATAGGTGTGGTATTTTATATGTACCCTTAAGCTCACATTTATTGCCACTAAGGCTTGGAACTTATGAATTGCTGTTTATGGCAAATATTGGAATAGGCTTATTGATTTTGACCGAGATACAACAATAAGACTCAAATTTTATTATTGCTTCGCACATCAAAATGTGCTAGTTGTTAGGAAGAATTTTGCTCTGGACACAGCATATATTTTATTGCTAAATTTCACATCTCGCTTGAAACGTTGAAGATTCACAATTCAGGAAAACGGCCTAATAAATTAAAGAAAAAACTGTTACTTATTGGAACAAATTTCTGTAGATTTCCTGACCATGCATGACACATATTCATCACCTTAAAATATAATTCAAATATGAAAAAATGCAACACCCTAAATCCAATGTTGAATTTTCAAACATATATTAAGTAACAGCGAACGTTTGACAAGCAATACACAAAATTCTATTTCAGAGAAATAACATCAGCGAATGCATATTTTTCATTTGACAAGAAATTGACGTACAACTTAAGTTGGAAACAGAAATAAAATTTGGATACATTGCTGCTTATTGAGAATAAGTAATTTCTCTTTTATCTTTGAGTGTTGTATTTTTTCCCATAAATTACTATAAATGCTCATATTGTTCATTTCCTGTAAAAATTTATTTATTTGCAGAAACCTGGTCTGTTTCTCATCTACAGACGCTGGGACATCCTGGCGAAGTAAGTTTCCAGAAAGAATTCATTCAAATTATGATATCCATAGTAGGTTTACCCGGGCCCAGATACTAACACAGTAGTTGAGGCTTTCGTTGCCGTTACCTGGCGAGACTTTCGCTATAGTTGGCTGGCGAGATTTTCGCTATAGTTCGCTGGCGAGACATTCGCTATAGTTGGCTGACGAGACTTTCGCTATAGTTGGTTGGCGAGACATTCGCTATAGTTACTGGCGAGACTTTCGTTATAGTTGGTTGGCGAGACATTCGCTATAGTTACTGGCGAGACTTTCGATATAGTTGGCTGGCGAGACTTTCGCTATAGTTGGCTGGTGAGGCTTTTTCGATAGACTTCCTCTAGAAAACAATTCTGGGGGAATTTGAACGATACAAAACTTTTATCGACTAATCCGTAAAATTACGAGTTCTGGTTTCGTAGGAAATTGAATAAAAAGCCTAGCTTCGATTGAAATATATTTGGCGAGAATCATGAGATTGGACTGCTACTCACCTTCTGTTTGTTCACGATTCATGATTCTCGTGTCAGACAGTCGTTAGATTAACACCCTAAATTAGATTGCACCAATGAAGTTTTCAAGCTAAGGTGACATTCTTTTCTAACGTGGGAATTTTTTAGTGGCAGACTAAAGTGGCATTTAGAGTGGCATTTAGTTCGCAAACATTTTGCTGGTGCGAGTGCAACGCCACTGAAATATCATTTCATAGTTCACAGTTTTAAAAATACATGTATTTTACATTCGATAGTATTAGTTACATTTATTAATTAAACATGCCAAAATACTTCATCTAGCTAGAAAATAGTATGTAAGATACTTCAGAAACGAAAAAACGACTAATAATAAAAATATTACACAGGATATTTGATGAGTCCTTGGACGAGCCGAGTGGTCTGGGCCTTCGACAGGATATTTGATAACCCTAATTGGAAATTTGAGCTTCAATATATTAATAGAAACCAAAAATATACATGTTTTCCGTATCCTCTCTGTCTTTCATAAAAACTGTATATATATATATATATATATATATATATATATATATATATATATATATAATATATTAATATATATATATATTATTATATATATATAATATAATACAAAAGTAATCAGATGAAGAAAACGTAAGCATACATAAGTATGAAAAAATTAAGTATTATATATATATATATATATATATATATATATATATATAATATATTTTATATATATATATAATATATTATATATATATATATATATATATATTATATATATATATATATATATTATATATATGTATATATATAGGGGCTGAATATTGGATAGATTATTATAGTAGAATTTTAATATGTTAAAATGATCTACTAGACTAAGCTGTGTACCAAATTTCAACTCGGAAAGTATGTTAAAAGTGCTGTTAAAGAAACTGAAACAAATAGACAGTCAACCACACATCGGTCATGACGAGTTAAGTGTCCTAAATTTTAATGTCCTAGTATTGACGACACAATACTTATTTTCTTATAGTACTTCCAAGGAGTATTGGTGGAATACTCGGATATGATAAAAAATCCAGCCGAACCTACGCTTTCGACAAACGGAACAGGGCTCATGTGGGCAGTGACGATGGAATATCGTGGATTGCTGTGGACGAACTGGAAGTGAATAACACGGTCGCTAAGAAGACCTTTTACAGAAGTCAGCCAGTACCAGCGTTCACAACAGAAGATATAGACATGCTGGAAACCAAAACAGGAAGGTGGGAAGGTATGTATTTATTTTCTTTAGTCTCCCCGGGAATTAAAAATGCGTACATATTACTTACGTATTATTTACATATTTATGTATTACTTACGTATTATTTACATATTTCTTAATACGTAAATAATTCGTAAGTAAAATGCGAATAATGCGTAAGTATAATGGAATAAAACCAATGCAGTGTGCTTAATATTGAAGATTGTATGCTATCAGAAACTTCATATTAAATCCTATCATTCCAAGCATAGACAAGATAGTGCTTTTAAAACAATGCCCCCTGTCAATGATACTAATATTTCTGTAACTAGCTTTTTTCTAGCGTCATATCGATTATTAATGTGTATTTAACAACTTTGTCATGAATTTATTGTCCATCTTGAAATGTTTAAGTCACTAGTAAAGTTAAATCCCTATATAAGAGAAAGTTTAAGTGATATCATCTTTTTATGAACTAAAATTCGTAGACAACCA
The DNA here is from genome assembly GCA_951213105.1 of Amaurobius ferox. Classification (NCBI taxonomy): domain Eukaryota; kingdom Metazoa; phylum Arthropoda; class Arachnida; order Araneae; family Amaurobiidae; genus Amaurobius; species Amaurobius ferox. The sequence continues at coordinate 129,533,550 of OX578147.1, forward strand.
TTTCAAAGTTGGAAAAAGCTAAGAACCCAAGTCCCAAACGGGATTCGTATCATGTATCTTCGAACTAGCCAGATGATGCTCTATCAAGTAAGCTGCCAAAGCGAAATTGAGGGTGTGTGGATTTGGGTGGAAGTAAACCTTACATGGGCTTTTCCCAAGAGGGGCAAACCACTGACGTCAGTGAGGCAAACTAGAGGATAAGATGTACATCAACAACTATCTTACAGTTACCTTACACCTTTCTGGTAGGTCGGACGGTCTGGGTCTCAACAACAACAACATCAACAACTATCTGGATAATTTCGGACTTCTCGCCCATCTTCGTGGCCTTCCAGAAGAGGGAAAGTGTCCACTCTTACCATCCCCTATGGGAGCCCATGGAACCTTACTGGCTAGTTCGAAGCTACATAATACGAATCCCGTTTGGGACTTGGGTTCGTAGCTTTTTCCAACTTTGAAATGGTTGTCTACGAATTTTCTCCTCTTAAGATTTGTTCTCTTGTTCTCCTTAAGATTTCAAATTAGAGTTAAACTTTCTATCTAAACGATCACCTTATTTTCTATTTTTGATATACAGGCTAGCATTCTGTGCATCATAATATTCGTGAATTAAGAACCGCGTCATAAATCGTGGAGTCCTTTGAAAAATCAAAACCTAATATTTTTCTAACCTCCATAATCGCAGCATGTAAACTGCTGGGTTAAGTTATTCCTGCGTCATTGTAAAGAACTCAAGTCCTAACCGGGATTCGAAACCATGCAGATCTTTGAACTGGTCAGTCAAAGCTGTATCTATCAAGCTGCTAGGACAAAATTCTTATCTTTAACAGCGGAAATGGACCTGACAGTTGTATTAACAAAACTAACTATGTTTACATTCTTAGATAATTCTTTCTATAACGTGTAGTATTTTAACATATAGTAAGCACGAACATACACTTAGTTTTAGTCATATTTTTCAATTTATTAAATATTAAGACGACAAATCTATTTTTTCTCCGTTTCCGTTGTTTTTCTTTTTTTTTTAATATTAAAGACAAATAATGTCATAATAGTAGTTTTTCATACTGATTTTCATTAAATTTGATAATAATATTGAATTTTATTTTATTTCAGCCACCTTTGACGGCCTCATGTATGAAGGAAAACCTGACCCAAGAGCACGTTGGAGCAGGTGCTGCAAAATGAAATAAATACAATAGTGAACATTACAATCCATATATTTTAGAACAAAGTTTGATGGACTAAGTTATTGCTAGAAGCACTAACAATTGTGCTGGGTACTTTTATGCCGAGAGAAAAGTTTTGCTGTTATAAATATTTCAAATTTAATGAATTCCTGCAGTTGGTTTCACAACAAAGAACGTTCTTATTCTTTTAAACAAAATTGCCATTATTTTTATAGAAGTAATATTAATTCCATTTTGATTTTTAAAATTTAGACTTCATTGACAAAGTAGTAGCAAGAAACATACATAATATTTTAAATATTAAAAATTTGAATATTTAATGCAATTCTATCAATTAAATAGGTTAAAAGGAAAAATGGTTGCTAAGACAGGGGCCTTAGAAATTTAAGTAGTTATGAGAAAGACCAAGAAAGAGTTAAAAACTCATTCTCGACTCTTTATATATATATATATATATATATATATATAATCAACAATTCATGAACGTGATTTTTGTAGCAAGTCAGAAAGTTAAAATTAAACTACGAATTTCAATACAATTAAACAACGACATTTCAGACATTTTAAATTCGTTAATGTTTCAAAAATTCAAACAAAAAAGAACAAATTTTCTTATTGATTTTGTAAAATGGCAAAACAAAAGTCAACTTGTAAAGTAGACAGGATTCTTGTACATGTAACTAATATGGAGCTTTTTATTTCAGTTGCTACATGATATGAAAAAAGGTCTATTATTTTTACTGCCCTACCTAACTTAAATTTATGTTTAACTTCAGTTTATGGTGAATGTTAAACAGAAAATATCTTGAAAATATTTAACTTTATTATAAAAAATTAATACATTTTTTTTTAATATACAGGGTGTTTCAAAAAGATTGCACAACTAAATATTTCTGGAACGATTGTTTGCTGAACCACTTTAAGAAATGGTTCAAATGTGGTAGACTTTCAGTACACAACAGTTTTGGTCACATGACATAGTTTAATTAAAAAAAAGTACGAAATTTAACATTTTACATAAGCCATCTACAAAGGAAGTTCCAATTAGAAAATCAACCTTTATTCCTTTAAAGATCTTTTAAAAAAATTTTTATCTAATATGCAAAATTGGCCATGAAAAAATTGTCAAATTTATAAGATTTAAACTACTTTTACCCTATACTATTAAACACCTATAAGAAATAGCGAAAACGTAGAATTCAGGGGTCGTACAAAAATTGAATCTTGTTTGATGAAACTTACATTTGGAAACTTACCCTCGTATCAATCTTTAACAAAAATTTTAAACAGCCCCCTAATTACCCGTCGAAAACTTTAATTAAGAGTATCTCGGGTAATTTAAATTATATGGCAATAGTACATTTTTAGTGACTAATTGGGCTATTGTATATTCTTTTATAATTGAAAACAATTCCAGCGGGCCCGTATAAAAAGTTACATTTTATACTTTTTACTGAAAGGCGACACATGATTAAAATTTGCATTCGATAATACATTGTCTTAATTAAAACATTTCTATTAGTCTGTGACCAATTGCTCAATAGATACTTAGTTGTACAATTTTTTAAACATACTTTCAAGTGAGAAAAAAATTCTTATTTCCTTATGAATTATTTTAAGCATCATTAAAATTATCTCAGCTGGCATAAAAGTACTTATAATACTATTTAGATAATTATGCTATAAATATAGTTATTATTTTCAACTAGTAACTTTTATATTATCAACATATTGCAAATTATTCTTTGAAGCACTTGTGGAAAAGCTTTTAGTTAAATATTGATGTTTTGAAAGATTTTATCTAACTGTTGAAAAGCTGTACAAATGATGTAAATAAACATAGAATTATTGAGATATCACTATTTGCATCATTGCACAATATAGGGAAGACTGGGGTTACATATGCTTCTGTACATTTGACGTTTTTCTTCGAAACGATGAGCAAAATTATCACTTTAGATGAATATACGTATTGTCATATAGTCAGGTTTATGGTGTACTTACTCAAAAATAATAATTGCAATTACGTTTTGCTGTAGAGTTTTTTAAATGACACATGACAAAGTGGACCATTGTACCCCGACAATGGACCATGTCCAAATTTTCAAAGAAATGTGAAAATGATTCATCTGAAACTATTTATTTAATATACACACAACAAATAGATATCGGTTAAGGTATTGGATTTCAATTTTTGATGATCTTGTTTTCAATTAAAATTTCAGAATTGCCAGCTGTTACTCTTTAAAATCTAAAAAATTCAGTTCTTCAATAAATTTTAGAAGAAAATAATAGTATGAAAAATAGAGGGGGGTGACATATATTCAATCCATAAAGCAATAATTAACGAAAATTAAAATTTGGCAAATGGCAAAGTGGACCACTGTATCCCGAGGTCGAGGTACAATGGTCCACACCATGGAGCACTATGGGCCATAGCTAATTTTTTAAAGAAATATGAAAATGATTCATCTATACATTTAAAAAACTATTTTTTTAGTATGTAAACACAACAAATAGTAAGTTATTCCATTTCAATTATAAATAATCTTATTTTCAATTAAAATTTCACAATTGCCAATTTGTTACTCCTATCTAAAAATTTCAGTTTTTATAAATTACTTAATAAATATTAGAAGAAAACAATTATAGTATACAAAATAGGAGGGTGGGGGTGAATGAAAGATATTCAACTCATAGAAAAAGTAATTAATGGAAATTAAAATTTGTAAATGCTTCACACAATATTTTTGTGCAACTGAGAGTCTACTATATTTTGTGATATCCTAGGTTCTGAAAGACATATTACAATATCTTGAATATTTAAGACAATTTTTCAGAATTCATCAAAGACATCTTGACACCTTTGTCGCATTAATCGCATAAGTTCATGATTTATATCAATTCTTTCAATGACTAAACTAATGTAATTTTTATAAGAAATTTTACAAGAATATAATCGCCATAGCCTTTACTTCTTATATATTTTTGCTTTTAAATATTGCTTCTTAAATATTTTTGCTTTTTAACACTTTACAACATAGTTGAAAATTGTTTATGACTTTGTTCATTCTGTCTGTCTGTCCGCACGATAACTGCTGTAAAAATGACTTTATCAAAATGAAATTTTAGTTTGTTGTTGGGACGGTCTGTGGGACATTTCGGAATGTAAATGGATAATATCACCCAATTAGTTTTGGATTGAACCCGGGTTGAAGAAATGAAATACATTGAAACCTATGGGATCTAATGTTTCAAACATTTTTTAAGCTAAGTTAAATTTCAAAAATTGCTTCAAAAATCTTAGGAAATATTCAAATTTCCCCATAAAATATATAAAAAAATTTCAGCAAAATATATTCGGTAGTTTTTTAAATAAAAATTAAACTAATAATTACACTCATATTATATGAAGAGATCACGTGATTCACTTCAAAATGTCATCCATCTTTTTCCAAGAGTCAAAATCGTGATTTTTAAAATTCATTTAAATTTATATTTAGTGCTGCATCCTTCCTAAAACCACTTCAGTTTTGCATATTATCTGTACGTCTATATTCTGCGTCAACCCAATTACAATATTTTTAAGTTTAAATGATTATCAAACTACAAAATTATTTCTACAACGAAGCCTAATTATAATGAATGCAGAATGTAAATAAACGATTGTAAGATGAATTGTAGAAGAATTGCTGAATTTTTTCACCCAAAATTATTTAACTATGGAGTCTGGCATAAAAGTACATGAATGAAATATCCACTGCTTTTACGTAGAGAGCCAGATGGTTTATATTTCGATGACGTCATTTGACTAAAGTTCTTTTTTTTCCGATGAAGTTTTAAGTTTTGAAATAAAATAAATTATTGTAACTCTGTGATAATTAAAAAATATCAGCGCTGAATGTATCACATTTTAGATGTTTAAATAAAATCGCATTTCAGTTGGAAAATGTTTCATGATCAAAGCTTTGTGCATAATTGATCTTTCTTGTTTCTCTTTGTACCAGATTGTAGGACGTTAGTCTTGCTTTTGTCTTCCTTTGAAACAGTAATTATCTCTTTTTGAATTTTTTTTTTGGTTTTAATCGAAGCGGTTCTGTTTTGTTTTAATTCTTTCTCTTCCTTCTGCATGTTTCTCTTGAGATATTTTGAACTGGTGCGTCAGTTGGCATATTTGATGTCCCTTTACATCTTCAACTTATTAACTAACGTGAAAAAGCGTTTAGTAATGGCACAATTTCTTCAGCTGATCAAAATTTTGTCAAATGATTTTCGTGTGATAATTGTGTTAGAATTGCTTATTGACGGCCTATGACTATTAAAAGTTCTTGATTCTGGTTGTCTGAGCAAAATTTCGAATTCTAAAATTGCACAGATATTTTTTTACTGTTGAATTTTTTTTTCAGAACTCTGGCATATTCTTTTAATTAATCGTTGCAAATTCATAGGCGTCCAATTCATTCTTGTCATTTTAAATATAAGTCCATGATGTATTCTAGCAGCATCTGTAATGTAATTTTGTACCATTTCTTCCTCTTCCTTTGATAATACCAGCCTATTTGCACAGTTAGGCACAAACCTAATGATGTGTTCTTTTCACGTTGCTGCTATTTTTGTGGACTTGTTCTTTTGAACATATCGCACTAAAAGTGTTGTTTTTGTAATACCCTTCTCTTTACAGATCGATCATCATCAATAACACTTTTTCAGCCTACTCCATGACTTCATTTGGCGAAGTTCCTTTAACAGTTTTCTGTGGTTTGTTGTGTGACATTCCTAAAAGAAAAAATGTGTTAAAATATTTTAAAAATAAATGTATATTTATAATAATAGAATGATATTGAATTGATTTTTTTAAATTATTTTATTATTGATAAATGATCAATGCTTCTTTCGTGTTCTAAACTTTGCCTCTTCACACCGAACAATGACTTAAACATGATAGAACTGCTATATTTAAATACATTTTCTGAAGTATATATTAATTCTTGAACATTTCTGTACATTTTTCAGTATATAACCCTAGCTCCAAGATTTAAAAACAGTTCTAATTATTATTCTGTAAGATGGTTGATCTCACTTTCTACCCTGATCCATTCAATATATCAAGCGATAGAACTAGAAATATATTAATCAGCTTAAAATATTCTTTATTAAAAATTCTGTTTGAGTAATTTTAGATTTAAAATATCATATGTAAGGCATCATGTTATCAAATCTTTAACATTTATTTTCTTACACTTAATTATTTTGTTAGTTCCATTTTCATTTGAAATATTTGAAAATTGGAGTTATATATATATATATATATATATATATATATATATATATATATATATAACACTTCAAGTGTGGAAACTAGAACATAAATCATGCTTAAATATACTCATTAGAATCAAATAATTCCTCAGTATTTACTTAATAGGACTGATGTCCAACTTACAGAGGAATGTGGGGTACAGTGGACCATGGTCCATTGTACCCCATGTGTTGTGGTCCTTTGTACCCCAAGTGTTGTGGTCCATTGTACCTCAAGTGTTGTGGTTCATTGTACCCCAAGAGTTGTGGTCCATTGTACCCCAAGTATTGTGGTCTATTGTACCCCAGATGTTGTGGTCCATTGTGTCCCATATGGAAGTTCAACAACAAATACAAATATAATAAACAAATTTGGAATTTATTGAACTTAATCAGATGTGATATAAAAAGAAAATATTCTTACCTTTATATTGCACTGCGACACTGAATCCACCGTGTCCCTAGGTCTATTACACCCCATACTTCCCCACAGAAGGATCTCTATTATCTCTATTCAAAGGCTTATATGGTGGTGTAAAAGAAACATCTAAAACATGCGGAAGCTATTTATTGAAAAGAGTTGTTTAAATCGTTAGCTCCAGGCTAAATTTGTTGCCCTGTTAGTGACTTCCCTCCTCCTTTGGAATTTGATCTAGAATCCATATCTGTCATTATCTAAGCTCTATCTATAGCAGATCCTGAAAAGCAGATGATTCAAAAAAACATTTTGAATGAAAACAATAACAGGGCAGAAACTTTGGAACCAATTATTTGCAATAAGATTTGTTTGAAAACTGTTTATTGCAATAAAATATATATTCCTATTTACAGCAAGCTGCAAATATATGATCACAAAGGTCTCTCTGGCATTATAGTTCTAAGGCTTATAGCATCGTAAATAGGCAGTCCTGTGTAAAAGGATATCCCTGTGAGATTTTCAACATCCACTACACGAGCAACGTTATTTGCAATGACTTTTGCAGCAGGCTGAAAAGAAAAAAAAGCGGGTATGTCATATGAGCGGTGTGGATATATATTGATCCGTATACCTTCGGGCAGGTAGTTTTCACAATGCAAAATACACAGATTTAAAATAAAATATTTATACAAAAAAGATTGTATTTTACATTTTTTTTTGATTTTACAAATTAGTTTCGATTTTACAAATTAAATTGTTATTTACATAGCATTTTAAATAATATAAAATTAATAAAGCAACCCAATGAAATTACCAACCCAATGAAAATCGGAAATTTTTCTCCAAGATACACTACGCGACAGTGAAAATGAGACACCAAGAAGGAGTGGGCAGAAAAATATGCAAATTGCAGGGTAGGACTCACCAAGTTATGTAAATGATGCGAAATGCGCAGTTGTCTCGTTCACGTTGAGTGAAATATAAGGGAAGGAGCCTGCAGAAGCGCCAATAGTCGCACTGCTCAGTCTGCCAAAGAAATAATTTTGCAATTTTTTTTGTCCCAGAGAAAACGTGTAGTAGCAAAGAATACCAGGTCGCCGCCAACCGAGGCAGTTTCAGCAGATAGACGATTTTAGGATCGAGGAGTATTGAGATCGGACTCAGAAGGGCAGGTTGGTCCATACGTCAAATCTCAGCGGACAGCCACCTACACGCGTCCACCGGCTGTGACGAAAATGGTTGGAACAAGGGGATGTGGCACGTCAGAGGCGTGCCGGTACGGCCAGAGCGACGTCAGCATGCGTGGACCGACGCATCCACCGGTAAGCGTTGGCGGCCACTTCCGTCGCCCTATTGCAGCATATATAGGACACCTTTGATGCTCCCATATCGACCAGGACCATTTTCTGCCGCCGACCACTCATGGTGCCCGTTAAGAAGACTGCCATTGATTCTACAGCACAGACGCCTCTGTTTACAATGGTTTCGGGATAGAGCCACGTGGACGGCGGAATGGCACAGGGTCATGTTCTCAGACGAGTTAAGCTTCTGTTTTAGCAATGACATTCGCCGTGTACTAGTCTGGCGCCGAAGTGGTGACAAGTCCAATCCGGCAGCATCTGTGAAACGCCACACCGAGCGACAACGCGGCATCATGGTTTGGGGCGTCATCGCCTACGATAGCCGGTCACCTTTGGTCCGTAATGAGCGCACTATGACGGCCTAACGATAGGTGGATGACGTGCTATGGCCGGTGACACTTCCCTTCAATGCCATTTACCCCAGCAGGGTAACGCATGACAACACACGGCACGCATCAGCCAACATGCCCTGCACGGCACATAGGTGCTTCCCTGGCCACCAGTCTCAACTGATCACTCCCCAATTGAACATGTCTGGGACATGATTGGATGTCGCTTGCATTTGCTGCCACCGCCACGTTTAGAAGAAGAACTCTGGCAAATGGTTGACAGGGAATGGGCAGCCATCCTTCAGGATACCATCCGCATGCTCATTGACTCTGTACCTAGACATATTGCTGCCTGTATCGCCGTCCACGGTGGTCTTACAATCTCCTGATCAGATAAAATCTTTAAAAAATCTTTTTTACCCTCTATTAATACAGAACTTCAAATCTTTAATCGATATTTAATATACTTCCTTACTGGTCATGACCCATTTTTAGATTACCTCTATTATTTCAAAATTAAATCCACATCTAACTGTCTTTGTAATAACTTCGAAGATGTGGATCATTATGTTTTTTCATGTCCTTATACAAAAATGTTTTATCTTTCTAAACTTTCTTCAATCAATCAACCCTTATAGTTTGCAAATATTTGTAAAAACCCTCGCTCCATTGAAAATATCAAAAACTGTGTTCTTATTGCCAAACGTATATCTGAAAATTTCCTTAGCAATGTGTTGGCTACTGCTTTAAACTATAGGGTCTATAAAATTTTACAGTGCTCCAAATTTTATGTGACATGTCCCCTTAATACATCTGTCTGAAATTATTTGATCTCTTTTCTGCAGAATTGATCATGATCAAATTGAGATCTACTTAATAAATGTATTTTTTTTTTCAAGTTTTAGGCTGTTTCTGTAAATTTTTCTATTGTTATATTTTATGGGGGTTTTTTTTATGCGTTTAATAGTATTTTGGTGTCTCTAATTGAATCATAATTTATTATTTAAAAGGAGTTTTAAAAGTTTCTGTTTTTTTTAATTATTTATTATTATTATATTTTATTATTATTATTTTATTATTATTATTATTTTTTATTTAAAAGGAACTTTCCTTGCAATGGGGATATTAAATTATTTGAATTTACCTCATTTTTTTATATCAATCAGAACTGTTTTTTAATGTTTTTAACACTTTACAACAAAGTTGAAAAGTGTTTATGACTTTGTTCATTCTGTCTGTCTGTCTGTCTGTTCGTTAGCACGATAACTGCCGTAAAAATGACTTAATCAAAATGAAATTTTAATATGTTGTTCAGACGGTCTGTAGGACCTATGGGAATATAAATGAATAATATCACCCAATTAGTTTTGGATTGAACCCGGGTTGAATAAATGAAACACATTGAGCCCTATGGGACCTAATTTTTCAAACATTTTTAAGCGGATTTAAAATTCACAAATTGCTTCGAAAATTTTAGGTAATATTCAAATTGTTCTATAAAATATATAAAAAAAAAATTCAGCGAAATATATTCAGTAGTTTTTTAAACAAAAATTAAAATAATAATTACATCTCTTATATGAAACGATCACGTGGCCATGAAATGAAAAGATCACATGGCCCACTTCAAAATGATATATGGCATTCATCTTGTTTCAAAATCGTGATTTTTTAAGTTCTTTTTAATTCATATTGAGTGTTGTATCCGTCCTAAAACTACTTTATTTTTGCTTAAATTCTGTGCATCTACATACTGAAACAACGCAAATACAATATATTTGAGTTTAAATGATTATCCAAATTTGATTATTTCTACAACGAAGCCTATTTTTCACTTATGTAAAATGTAAACAGCAAAATATGTAGAATGAGTTGTATTAGAATTGCTGTATTTCTTTAACACAAAATAATTTAGCCCATGGAGTCTGCATGGCTGATATGAATGAAATATTTACTGATTTTACAGAGAGAAGGACGATTTTTTTCGATGAAGTTTTAAGCATAGAGTTTAATTACTTGTAGCTCCATGGTCTCAATTTTTAAATAAAATAAATTATTATAGTATTGTAATGAATGGGAGAAAGTTATGAATGAAATGCTGTTTTTATAGAGAGATCCAGGCGTGTTATTTTTTCTATGACGTCATTTGAATTAATTTCAGTTGTTTTCGATGAAGTTTTCAAATATAATAAATTATCGTAGTATTATGATAGTTTTAAAAATATTACCGTGGAATGTATCGCATTTTAGAGATATTTAAACCAGGCAATTTATATTTCAATGCCGTCATTTGAATGAAGTTCATTTTTTTCAATGAAGGTTTAAGTTTTCAAATATAATAAATTATTGTAGTATTGGGATAAGTTTTAAAATATTACCGACGAATGTATTGCATTTTAGACTTTTTTAAATAAAATTGCATTGAAGTTGGAAAGTGTTTCATAATCAATGCTTTAAGCATGATTGATCTTTCTTGTTTTTTCCCTTTGTATGTTTTCTTTTGTGTTGCTTTCTGTCTGTAATGTTTTTCTATGTGTATCGTCTTTCTACGTTTGTGTATTGTTATTTCTGAGTTTTGCCCGACCGTCCCCTGTAACTGCTTCATACTCTCTGGGTGAGTTGGATGGTCTGGGTAATAAATTAAACAAGAAAGATCAATCATGCATAAGCATTGATTATGAAACACTTTCCAACTGAAATGTAATTTCATTTAAAAATTTCTAAAATGTGATTCATTCAGTGGTAATATCTTTTACATTATCACAGTACTACAGTAATTTATTATACTTAAATATTTAAAACTGTATCGAAATATAAATCATCTGATTCTTTATGCAAAATCAATGAATATTTCATTCATATAACTTGTATTCCAGACTCCAGAGCTAAATAATTTTGTGTGAAAAAAATTCAGCAATTCTTATGTAATTCATCTTACAATCGCTTGAGATATTTGCATTCTGCATATGTTAAAATTAGGCTTCCTTGAAGAAATAATAAAAGTTTAGGGATCATTTAAAATCACAACTATTGTAATTGCATAGGCACGGAATTTAGATACACAGATAATACACAGAAAATATATATGTGTATGTGTATGTACTCAAAGTATTGGAATCGTGCCGAAGATCGGAACTCGAATTTTCAAAGTATCTACACGTTTTGGGACTTCTAGAACACGAAAAAACTACTTTTAGGAAGACGTCTGTGTGTGTAAGGGTGTATCTGTGTATGTTTCTGTGTGTCTGTGTGGATATTACATCCACTCTAATTGAAAAACTAATGGACCGAATTTCATACAATTTGGTAGGTATGTTTTTTGTGTGAAATCCTAATGTTCATTAGATTATAGTACGATTCGTAATAAAAGAATCTGCCTTCTTTGCGAAATGGCCGCAGAAATTGCCTTTATCCACTCTAGCTAAAAACTAATGAACCAAATTTAACAAAATTTGGAGTATAATATTTCAATAACCTACAAGTGATTTATATACCAAATTTAACAAAATTTTGTATATAAATCATTTGTAGGTTATTCTACTACGATTCGGGAAAAAGGAACGGGCTATTTTTGCGAAATGGCCAGCAAAAATCGTTATATATAAAAAAAAAAGACTACGTGTGCTCAATTATATCAATTAAATTCCTATTTTATATGTGATTTTTGACATCAAAAAGAATAAGACTAACCCCATTACTCTTGGACTAGCCGTTCTTGAGATATTCTAGTTTTTTCGCGTTTTCGCTACGCCACCTTTGACAATAAGTCCAGCTATCAAATGAGAACCAAATTTAAGTTTAACGTGTAAATTCAATGTCATTTAAAATACTTATGTTGTGCAGATAAACTCAAATTATCATTGAATAAATAAAGAGAACGAATATGAGTCTGCAGGGAAAGACATGTGCTGTCCACATCAGAATTTTTAACAATATTACACCAATGATTTATAGAAGTGAACGGGGATTATTTTCAGGCCATTTCGAAAAAAATGTATAATCTATATTTAAAGATCCATCAAATTTTTGTCGAATAAAATGTTCAACAAATTTAAGCTGTGTACCAAATGTTAACTTTCTAGGACGTAGGAAAGTGCATTTAAAATGCCATCAATTAAATTTATCATGAAGAGTTATATAAAATTTAAAAAAAATGAAAAATTGTTATCTACCAAATTTATCTTAAAATATGAAGCCACTCCCATATGCAAAACGTTTAAACAAATGGAGAGATATTTATTATATAATATCTCTCTCTTTTCTTTCTGGAAGATATCCCAAAGTCAGAATTTAATTGAATTTGTTTTTTTCCCTATATTAAATAATTTTTTTAATTAAAAAACTACTTAACATATTTTACTGAATTTTTTTTTATATATTCTATGGGATAATGTGAATATTTCCTAAAAATTTCGAAGCAATTCGTGAATTTTAAATTTACTTAAAAAATGTTTGAAAAATTAGGTCCCATAGGGTTCAATGTATTTCATTTTTTCAACCCGGGTTCAATAAAAAACTAATTGGGTGATATTATTTATTTATATTCCCATAGGTCCTACAGACCGTCTGAACAACATACTAAAATTTCATTTTGATAAACTCATTTTTACGGCAGTTATCGTGCTAACGAACAGACAGACAGACAGACAGACAGACAGACAGACAGACAGACAGACAGAATGAACAAAGTCATAAACACTTTTCAACTTTGTTGTAAAGTGTTAAAAACAACCTACTGATCAGACGGTGTTATCGCTCAGGTGTATCATATTGCAATAAACATCACGTATTGTTCGTTGCTCTCTCTCGCTGTTTGCCGATTTTCATCACTTTCTGCAGACTCCTTCTTGGTGTTTCATTTTTACTGTCAAGTAGTGTCGAAAATCCAGACCGTCCGGCTCGTCCTAGGACATGAGCAGCTATTTGGACGGCCGGACTGTCACATAGTGTATATAGTCAAAACAAAAATGTATAAAGAAGCCTTCATATGGTGAAAAATGATGTGTACACTTCATTTTGGGTTGAACTATTAAACATTAAATTTTATTTTATTTTATTTTCGCATACAAATTTTGTACAATCATACGAAGTTTTGGAAAAACCGAAAGTGACATCTCTCCAAAGCCGGAAATGGAAGTCCTAACCCTTACCGCTTCTAGAATTCGAAGCTGAATCCCCATCAGTCAAATGCTATCTGTAGCCAATTCTGACGAATGGATGTTTCAAGGAAAAAATCAGAAGTGGAAATCTTTAGTGAAGCCTCCAATCTCTTTCGGAATTTAATGCGGAATTCATATCAGTCATTATCTAAGCTCTGTAACTAATCTTGAGGGAAAAAATTAAAAAAAAATATTTTGAACCGGAAATGAATCGTTAATAAACCTCCTACCCACTCGGGAATTTGATACCAAATTGTATCGATCATAATTTAAGTTTATCTGTAGCAGAGTCCGAGAAATAGATGTTTCAAGCAAGATGTGAGTTTCTGAATAGAATGTGCCATCTCCAGAATCGGAAGTGGAAAGCCTTAGTGAAATCCTATCCCCATCCGGAATTTAATACTGAATCCATATCAGTAGTCATTTAGGCTATATCTATAGCAGATTCCGAGAAATTGATGTTTCAAGAAAAGGTTATGAGTCTCTTCATACACTTCAAAATGTGGACGCGGTAGTCCAGTGGTTAGGGCGTGAGAATTGCACTCAGTAGGCCCGGGTTCGATTCCCGCCACTGCCAAAACTGCCGCCGTTTTCACGCGGAGTACGATCACGTTAAACATGTGGGTCTGTAAGTCCTTCCGAGAGGTTGGTGGTAGGGAAAGGAGGGTACAGTCCCTGTGGATGCCTCCCCCACTGGGTTCCGGTCTAAATTAGGTGGCACTTCTCGGCCGTCCAAACATTACCTTTCACCTTTCTAGTAGGTCGGACGGTCTGGGTCTCAACAACAACAACACACTTCAAAATGTGTACTGAATTCATATCAGTCATTATATAAGCTCGATCTATAGCCAATCTTGAGAAATAGATGTTTCAAATAAAAATTTTAGCCTGAAGTGTAAAAGAAGCCGGAAGTGAAAATTCTTAGTGAACCACCCTATCGTCTCCAAAATTTGATGTTGAATCCGTATAAATTACCATCTAAGCTTTATCTATAGCCATTTTTGAGATATAGACTTTACAAGTAAAATGAAAATTTTCAAATTAGAAATAGAAATCCTTAGTGAAGCTCTACCCTCCGGAATTTGATGTTAAATCCGTATCAGTCATCACCTGAGCTATATCTATAGCAGAACCTAAGAAATAGCTGTTTCAGGGAAATATGTTTTCAGAAAACTATTTTGGCAAAATCTTTGGACACCACTACGAAAAATTGCTATAGCGAAGATTTAGTTTTTTTTTTTATATCTAGAACAAACACATTCGCGATTTTAATTCGTTAAAGATATATAATTTTTGTTGTTGTTAAAAACTTTATTTTACTAAAATTGTAAACACCTTGAAATTTGCGAATAGGAATATTTTTCGGCGAAGTATAAAAATTTTGAACGAAATTTGAGGATTTTATTTAAGATAACCCTTGTACTAGGGAATTTTTAAAAAAGTAGTCAAAATTGGAACATTTTTATGTTAGTCGGGCGATCAGAAAATAACACAGAGTCTCCCGGAGAATCAGATTATAGAGAATTAAAAAAAATTAAAACAAATAAAAATTTAATTTAATTTTTTAAAAAATTAAATTAATACATTTTATATGAAATTTAACATAGCCAAACATGCTAAATTGCACAAATTCCGTAAAAGTATAATCATACCATATTCAACAAATTCCAAACATTAAAATGATTCAAACCAATTTTAATAGATAAAATGATGCACTGGAGTGCCTTGTGCTAAAATGAATAGGTTAAACTACCGGTTTCAAAAGATACTTAAGCAACATTATCAAATAACTAAAAGCAAAATTATTGTAAAAATGCTCATATACCAGATTCATACTCTGTAAAGATACTCATATACAGGGCCATAGTCAGAGATGAATTTGAAGAGGGGCTGGAGGAAAATTCAAGGGGGGGGGGGGCTCAACAATCTTAAAGGAGGGGCTCACCAAAAACACAATTAATCACTAGCATTTATAAACCATAACAGTTACTATTATATATTTCAATTCATATAAATTATTAACAAATAACTGCATATTTATATTTACAAGCTAAGAGTTGATTAATAATACCCATATAGCATCCATATTAATATATAATAATTACAATTGATTTTTAACGTAAGCATTAACTAGTAATGAAGCTGTTAATAATTTACAGAAACATTCTGAAAGTTAATACAAGTTCATGCTTAATATTAACTCTTACCTACTTATCAGTTGATTTTGACTCTATAATGTATAACAGTGAACCCCACAATGATACAAAAGTATCCTAAATACTAGTGCCATAATTTTTAAATATTTTTAAATTAAATATGGAAATAAATGGATCATTAGTATAATCACAAATTCAGATAAATCAAAAAATCTTTAAAACGAAGTAATTCATAAAAAAAATCTCAAAAGAAATTTTTTATGTAAAATTTGAATGACATTTTATATGAAATTTCATATCACTACTAAAAATTTAATATTTTTATCAGAGTGGGCTGAGTATACCTCTTGGGGGAGGGCTCAGCCCCCTCTGGCCCCCTACCTGGTTATGGCCATGCTCTTATGTCTGCTTCTATCAAGAAAACTTCACGAAATTTGTAATCTCAGAAGCAGCAGTTACCTCCTCAATTGTGACACAAAATTGTCTCTTACCTCACAGTTGTCCGTATAGGGTTGGTTAGGCAATAGAAAAGCATGTGCGTCCAGCTTAGATGAAGGGCAAGATTTGAGAGGACTTCCTTTTACATTACACCATGTTGCTATGACAAAGATGTGTGTTGGTACAACCAAAGGTCCATTCTCCTCATGTAGTTTCCTAAAAAAAAATTTCTTTTTAATTTAAATTTTATAGCCAATCCTATTCATTTGTCACGTTTTAAAAAAATCCTTCGAATTTTTGCTTCACCATTACGACAGACGGAAAAACATACAGTTTTGAAATCTTGCGTATAAACTAATAAGAACTCTTAAATGTGCAAGACTGGTTTATAATTTTGATTTAAACCCTAGTTAATTAAATATTAATCAATATCAGTTAATTATATATTAATAATTAAATATTAAAGAAATCAAATATTTAAAATATCGCCGGTGTGCATCGTATCTCTATAGCAAATTTCGCCGCTTAGATTTTCCGCTACAGACAACATACAGACCGACACATAGACATATATCTTATTTTATTATGCGAGGTTACTGAGGAGGGTTTAGCTGCCCATGATTGTCATGAACATTATAATGTAATTCTTAATGCAGTTCTATATTCTTATATACTGCATTGTTTTATAGTCTATTGTTGGTTCTTATAAACACAGTGTTTCGCAACTACCATAAACAATTACGATTAAAATGTAAATAATAATGCAGTTGATAATTATTTGCTTTAGGATTGATTCTTTTAAAGAATTAAGAAGGTAATTTTTCACGATCACGAATTAAATACTTACATGGTTATTAATACCGTTCTGAATCGAATTTTTATTATTAAAAAATACCATTAAAGCAAAAACAATAGTATCCCACTAAGAGTAAAAATCGAAAATGCTCGACCAGCCGGAAAGCCGTCTGAAATATAAGCAGCAGATGTAACTTCTGGAACTTAGATAAACGTAGTGAAGTTCACTATTGGAAAGATGAGGACAAATGTCAAAATGGTGGAGCTGTGCAGTTTAAAACAGTTACAGGAAAGTCAGAACATTCATGTTGCTACCAAAGTAGTGTTCAAATTGTTAATGAAAACAGGATAGATCTCCGAGGTTGACGAGCAGGGAAAGAACCACGTAGTACATATAAAAAAAAATTAAAGTGGTATTTTTCATACTGTACTCCACGTTGAATCATTATATGCTAATATGCACAGGTCAGTATAATCTTCGTATTTCAACACTTAATGAATGTCTATATTTCAGTTTTAATAATTACATTTAAAGGAAAATTTAAGCAACGTATTGAATCACAAATAAAATAAAAATGCAGCATACAGCTATTACGAGGGTACGCTGAATCTCCTTCGTTAGTACCAGAGAACCAACAAACCCGAAGTCAAAAGCCAAGCCAAGACACTTGCTTTCGGTGTTCCTGGGTCCGAAGGACCCTTACCTCCACCCCAGAAAATCAGAAAGTCTACTTTTCGTAGCAATATGGATCGCAGGTTGCACTCATCGAATATTCGGGTACTGTGAATGGGTCAGAGACGGCTGATGGTATGCCGTCTTCGTCTTGGGATGGCTGGCTGAGTACTGGGCTGTGGCTGTAAGAGAAGGATAGGGCGGGGCCAGGGGAAAGAGCGGGTCAATGGAAAAGGAGTGAAACTTTCCATGTTACTGGATTACTAATAGTCAAACAGTTAAAAATTACAATATAAAGTATTAAAGTATAACAGCAGATTTAAAGTTAATAAAATTATTGTTTTAATATAGTTAAGAGTAAGTTCCAGATTTTTTTTTTATTTAGTGCGGGATTAGAGTTTTAGTTTAAGCGGCAGTTTTACTACTAAAGAGTTTGGGTGTACAAGTCATTACTACGTTAATTTACAAGTTATTTTACAATTTTACCATATTTACACAATTTCAGATTATTTACAAATTTAAAATATTTACAATCAACTTGTGCAGATGTTGCACAATGAATGGGAAGACCGGGCTGGCATTAAATTCGCGAGCAAAGCATACTGCCCCGGATCCCCAATTTAGAGGAGCCCCAAATTAAACAACTGTAACATCGAAAAGTTAACGACTACTAATACAAAAATTAAAATAATTACAAAAATCCTTTTCCGTATAGAGTTCACAGTTACAGATAATATCCTAAAATCGTACTTTATATAAAAAATGATTTCGCTAAAGGAGAAGCATAAAATGCTCGAGCCAGAGATCGAGATAACGCCTCTATATGCTTATTTCACGCTATAAAATAAGCAAATACGCTTTATAAATTAAGTAATGCGTAATTTTACGCACCGATTTCGTAAACAAAAAAGAAAAAAAAATATGATAGTAAATTAAACAGATTTAGCTTGAAAATAAGCAATTTCTTATTTCAGCCTGCATCCCGTATACATCGTTACAAATTCAACATAACAAAGGTTGATTTTTATCCTTCTGCGCAATGCTCTTTTTACTGGAAAGTAGATATACATCAAATTGATGTACGCATGGAGTTAGAGGATGGAAAGAACATCGTCTACAGAACATCAAATTGTTATACACCGGAAGTAGACTGCAGCCAGAGGATTGCTGACGAAAGAGCGTAGTATCAGCGCAGGCGCTGCATCTTAAGAAATGTACTTCAAATAGTTGAGACCGTGTTAGTCGAAGCTTCCACAGTATAATGGCATTGATTTTTCAACAGTTATAAATGAATTGTTTTCAACAATAAATCGGCTAGAAATTATGGAAGAGGAGTCAAAAAGTGGCAAGCACGTGCACGAATTTTTAGTGTCCACAAAAACAACTGATTATTTTAAGGATATCAAATTATCAGTTTGTGCAAATTCTAAAAAAGAATTTGAAAATGCTAAACTAAAATTATTGATCATTTAGTAGAAAACTTAGTTAGGAGGATAGATTCAATATAGAGAAGATGCATTTACTTTCTGGTTTTGATCGAGTTTTAAATCCTAGCTGTCCAATGTCTTGAAATGATTAGACTCTTTAAATAAGTTAATGAAACATTATAATTCTTCCCCTTCTAATACATACTTAGGTGTAACAAAGGAGGAATTACGAGAGGAATTTTTTCAAATGGAGTCTTTATATTGTAGAAATCCTAGCATGAAATTTAATGAGTTCAGCAAGTTCATTTTGTCCTCCACAGTAGATGATATGTCAATGTACCCTGGATTTTCAGCATTTGCTTAAATAGCATTGGTTAATCCTCTTTTAACAGCTATATGCGAGAGAGGATTTTCAACACAAAATAGAATCAGAACTCAAAAACGAAGCAAAGTGGGTGAGAAAAATGTGGATGTTTTAACTCGTCGTTCAGAACTGGATCCAAACTTTTGTGAAAACAATGGAAATGTTGTATGTAAATTTAATTTTGAGAGAGCTGTTCATTTATGGAAAAGCCAAAAGCAAAGAAGGTTGGAACTTTAAAAGGAAAAAATAAAAACTAGTTTACTTAATAGTTTTTTAATTTTCTTTTCCCTTGTTTGTTTACAACCATGCTATTGTTGTTGAGACTCAGACCGTCTGACCTACTAGAAAGGTGTAAGGTAACCGTTTCGAAGGCCGGGAAGTGCCACCCAATTTAGACCGGAAACCAGTTTACAACCATGTGGAGAAATTAAGCCAAAGGTAAGATAACAGTTTTAAGATATTTCATCATGAATTATAGGATTAGTTATTTTTATGAAGAAAAGAACATTGTTAATTATACTATGACGAATTTATAATTCAAGATTACTACTCTACTTAGAAAATTGACAGGAAATTAAAAAAAAATGTGATCCTAAAAGTCCAAAATTTAGTAAACATTTTAAAACTCACTTCATAAAGTTTATAAGGCATATTAATTGTGCTATCAGATATAGTACAATGTTTTTTTTGTTTATTAACACAAATAAAGAGTATAGTGCATTTCTCAAATCTTATTTTTTGTCTCAACGTAGAAAAGTCAGAAATTTATATCTTGTTGGGCGATGATCCTTTTTTTTTTATACAAAATACGATAAATTTAAGTCCCTGAAAATTTGAAAGTAATTGCACATTTGTTTAAAATGACTCCTCTGGAAAGCAGAAGACTCCTTCAAATCAAGTCAGGGAGTATTTTTACTCTACTGGAAAAATTCTGGCTCGATCTCTGCCCGGGACGTCCAATTTAGAACAGCCCCAAATTAAGCAAACGTAACATATTCTTTGCTGAAACATCGAAAAGTTAACGACTGCTTCCTGAAAAAAAATTGTTTCTTCGTAATAGGCTTGCCGAGACAAGAGATTCATATAAAGATTACCCCATAAATTAAGATCTAGAGAGTGTTGGTTTCTTGACTATGATGGGAAAATTATCAGTAATTTAAGTGTCATTACAATATGTAAGAACTTCATTTTGCATACCTTTTTCTAGAATATTATTATACATTGTTTGAAAACAATATTTTTGTACATTTCATATATGTCTATAGGTGGAAGAGCCCCGAAGGGGTATCTGCCTTGGGCCCCAGTTAGGCTAAATCGGGTAGTGCAATTATGTCTACTTATAAAAAAAAAAATAAGCATTATTTAGAAAATATCGACAAGATGAAAAACCGGACACGTGTCAATGGTCTATGTGACCACGCCCACATTCGGCCACGCCCACATTTGGTCACGCTAAAGTGACCAAAAAAAATACGGAAATTGTTTTCAATGCGGATTTCGTAATGGCACTAATTCTACCATATCAAGTCTACATTTTCAATTTTTTTATTCATTGCTCGACAGTTCATACATATTTTTTTTCGACGGCAGTCATTTGGATAGCCTTCAGTTAAGCCCAAGATGGATATCAATAAACTATCAGCCCACGGAGTATGAAATTGTAAAAATTAAAATAATTACAAAAATCCTTTTTCGTATATAGTTCATGTTTACCGATAATATTCTAAAATCATATTTTATATAAAATATAATTTCACTAAAGCTTAGAACGTACTGTAAAGGATCCGTAATCTAAAAAACTGCGCCAAGTCAAGTCGCAGATAATAAAGCAAAAAAGGTGAATCATGCATAAAGCATTGATTTATGAAACATTTTCCAACTGAAATGCAGTTTTATTTAAACATCTTTAGAACGTGATACATTCAGCGTTGATATTTTTAAAACTATTACAACACTACAGTAATTTATTATATGTAAAATCTTAAAACTTCATTAAAAAAGACAATTCTAGTTAAACAAGATGAACTTTATTTAAATGAAGTCATCGAAATATAAATCGTCTGCCTCTCAATTCAAAATCAATAGATATTTCATTCATATCACTTACTAGCAGTATACCCGTTCTTCGCACGGAATATATAAAGAAATTAAAACTTTGTCAATTATGTGAAAATTCCTATAATATTTTGAATGGCATTATTATTCTAAACATTTTATTAAAATATTTAATTTAATTATCTTTAAAAGATGTATAAGAATATAAGTTCTCGCTATACAAAATTATCTTCACAGTCAGATCTGAAGGAAAAAACATCCTGGTCCCGTTTGTAAACAAATGTACAAGAACTGTTAGTTAATTCTCACAAAGCGAGAGGGATTATCAAGGAAATTGAAATTAATTTTGCAAAATAATGGATTTTCATCAATTAGGTGTCATTTTCATTAATTTAGTACCATTTTATCTATTCGACAGCATTTTCATTAATTTAACAGCATATTAAAAAGTCGCCAAATTTGTCGAAAAGTGGGACAGTTGGACTGAGACAAACGCTACCGGAACATCATTACAATACTATTATCTTTCAAAACGCAATTAATTTCATTGATTTGGTGTCATTTTTATAAATTTGACAACAGTTTTTTCGATTTGGTGATATTTTCGTTAATTTGGCGATATTTGAGCAATTTAACTACATTTTAAAAAGTTGTCAAAATTGTTGTCAAGAGGGATGCTGTCAATAGCAATCGAAACATTATTACAGTCCCCCTTTCAAAACGAAATTAATTTAATTGATTTGGCAACATTTTTATCAATTTGGCGAAATTTTTAGCGATTTGACAACATTTTCATCAATTTCACAACATTAAAACAATATCACCAAGTTGGCGATATCACGCCAAATCTCTCGGCACGCGTTACAAAGACGGAGGGACAGAGCTATTTATATTTTCATACATTAGAAGATTATACCCATGTAGTAGAACAGGGGTCGACAAACTACGGCCAGCGGGCCAAATCCGGTCCGCGAACTAATAATGGATTTAAATTTTTAAACTAATAAAAAAATCAAAATTACGAGCTGTAACAACGGTCGATTGTTGAGTTGATAGATATGACCGTATGTGGCGCTCTCATAACTTCTTATTCATCTACGACACTATGCAGTTATAAATTCGGAAGCGTATGCGGTGATATGGATAACACTGTTCTGCGATATTTTGTCCTCAATTTATTACCCACGGATACCCATCATGTCACTGTCAAAAGCAGAAAAGAAGAGAAAAGTGGACTTTGAATGTCGTGCTTTTAAAGCGGAGTGGAGTGTGAATTATTTTGTTATTGAATTAAATGACAAAGTATTATGTTTATTATGCAATGACATTGTAATGCCAGAAATGTAAAGTAATAAATATTTGGAAGGATTAAAAAATAATGGAACCAGGAATGCGGGCGGATTATCCCCACGCTAAGCAGATGGGCGATAATATACAGGTGGCCCCATATCTTACATACCACGCCCATGTTTACATACCACACTAAGCCGTTTGGCGGCAACCGAGACAGCGACGCCATGTCTACGGATTAGCTCTCAGCTCTGCATTTCAGCACGTGGACCGCCGACCGAAAAAGGGATATAAGTGAGAGTTGCTCGAAGTGGGGGTCAGAATTGGTCAAGGCAGGCTGTTGGAGTTAGACTAGTCAAGAAGAAGCGACGGTAGCAGAGTTAAGAGTTGTGTGTGCGTCTCTGATATAGGAATTCGAAGGAGAGCTCATGTTCATCTGGTATTGCAAGTGTAAAGTGTGACAAGGCATCGGTGTTACCCAAGTTATATGAAAGAAGATCAGGTACCGTACAATTAAACTATATGAGGATAACCTATTTGTCTAAATTTGTGTTTTTAAGGAAAAGCTAATTAATGCATCCCACCACGTGCTCCAACCAAATATCAATTCATCTGGCATTACACCCCCCGAACTACCATTGAGATGTATTCCACTATTGTGATAGTTATTTAATTTGTAAAACTAAAGAGTGTAAATTGAGTATGTGATAAATAAATGTTTGTTCCTTTACTATTAACCTTAATTTTTTAGTTTGTTAACTTAGTATCCCGTTAAACACAGAAATAGGTGGGTTTTGCGGCCACCAACGCAATGTACACAGCAGTAAGTTTTAGAACAGATTACATGTATAATTAATATACTAATAAATAATTAATTTAATGTAAAATGCATTTTTTGACAATATTAATTTTAATCAACAAAATTAATAAATCGGCACATTTGGTGCCGTGACTTTAGCAGTAACGGGAATAAAATAAGGATTTATGAAATTAATAAAAATAAAAGGAATAATAATAATAAAAAATAAATATTGATAAGGTTGGACAACTGGTGGCGACATAGATGATTGTGAAAATATTGTGCACAATTCTCATTTCTCCTTATGTTATATGTATGATTATGTAAAGTTTTATCAATGAAATGGAAAAAATGGTTCTTTTAAATGAGATCAAAGGTATAATTAGAAAAATGGGATATAGGAATGGGACCAGTTAAAAAAGTGGTGAAAAGTTCAATTATAACAAGGAGTTCAAGTTTGAAAGAAGATTCAAAAATATCAAATAAAAATTATAGTAAATTGGATAGAAATAATAAAAATATGGATATTCCAGTAATGCAGATCCTGCCATTATTTAGTGGGAGTAAGGAGGAAGATATAAATTTCTTTATAAAACAATTTGATGAATTAGCGGAGTTAGCAAGTTGGAAGGAAGAGCATAAAGTGGCTATCATTAAAACCAGATTAAAAGATAAGGCTATGCAGTTTTTAATTCAAAACCCTGAATTACAAAACGAAAAGGAGTTTGATAAAATAAAAATATTACTAATAAATAAATTTTCAAACAGAATAACGATAACGCAAGAACAGGACGCTTTCAATAAAATAAAACAAACGCCTGATATGTCAGTGGACGAGCTTGTGCTAAAAATAAAAAACGCAGCGCGTAAATTTTTGAACCTTAAGGATACAACAGATGGAGAGGTAGAGAAAATAACCAATAAAATAATGTTCGGAAAATTCATTAGCGCATTACGCCCTGATTTGGCAATTGAAGTGAAGAAAAAAGATCCGCAGCGGTTTGAAGATGCCATAAAAGATGCCGAACTGTTTGAAATAATTCTTAATGATAGGACTCCAGAAGAATCACATAACGAACTGAAAGAAATGTTACTTACAACACAGGTTCAAGATTTGACTTTAGAAATTAATAAATTAAAATTGCAAAATATACCAAATCAATCCATGGAACGAGCTGTTTTTTGCATAGGGTGCGGAAAAAATGGACATTATTTTTCAGATTGCTGGTACAATGAGTGTAATACTGCATTTGCAAGGAATCCCAAACGAATGAATTATCAGCAATATGGGTTGGAGCAAACAAATTATATCAGAGGAAACAGAAACGAAAATCGCAGAAATTTTGAACGAGGAGGATATAATAGAAATAATAGGGAATATCAAGGAAATAATAATGATCAAAGAAATTATTACGATCAATTAGAAACCAACGTAGAAAATAGAGAGAGGCAAAGTATAAGAGGAAATTTTAGGGGGCGCAACGGAAGAAATATAAGATCAAACACATATGAGAGAAACAATAATAATAGTAATTTAAACTAAGAGCTGGAATTTGGGACCAAGGAACGAATCGTACAAATTCCAGAGAAATAAATAAATTCGGTTCACAAACATATAGAAATAACAAAAATGGAGATGACTGGCAAAACTATACAAATTTGGAGAGAGGACAATATTATGAAAATAATGATAAAGCAAAATATGATACCAAAAGTATCCTTTCAAGCGAATGTGAAAACGTATCTAGCCCACAATTACCGATGGTAGAAATAGATTGCAAAGGAATAAAAATAATAAGTGTAATTGATAGTGGGGCTCAAGTTAGTATTATAGATTTGGAAACATTTCAAAAACTAAAACAGAATAGAAATGTAAAAATAAAATACATAACCAGAAGAGTAATACTTCAGACGTTTACTAAAGAAAATATAGAATTTTTAAATTGCATTCAATTTTCATTTAGAATTGGGGAAAAGGCATGCAAAAATTATTTTTTCGTGACAAAACAGAACTTTCAGGGGCAATATAAAATGCTTTTAGGCTACGACTTTTTATCCTCACATAAAGCAATTTTAAATACAGAAGATAACGAAGTACAATTTGGGAATACTGCGATTAAATTGTATAAAAGTGAAAATACAAACCCAATACAGAATTCAAAACAAAAACCACAAAGCCAGGGAATTCGCGATGAAAATAGATATAATAGTAATTATGAAAATTATAATACTGATGACGACGAATATGAGGAAATAAATAGTTGTTATAATGAGTCCAATAATGAGAATGAAGATAGAATAAGCGATGATAATGATGACGACGAATATGAGGAAATAAATAATTGTTGTAATGAATTCAATAATGAGAATGAAGGTAGAATAAGCGAGGATAATGAAAGCGATAACGATAGAAAAAACGCTAATATGCAAAATTGTAGCACTCGCGATAATGTAAATGATGAAAAATGGTTACCAAGTTCTAATGAAAGTAATAAGAATAAGAATGTTAAAAAGAAAGAGGAAAAGCAGATTTTCGCTAAATTGAAAAGAAAAATAACATTAAAGCCAGGGGAGTCAGAAATAGTCCAATTGATTTTGTCACAGGAATTAAATGAGGGACAGGATGTTTTATTTTCTCCAATAAAAATGGCAAGAACATTAATCACGGAGGAAGCGATCCAAAGTATAGAAAATAAAAATAAGATTAGAATGTTGTTATACAATGAAAAAAATTGCCAAATTACACTTAATAAAAATATGAACGTGGGTATAATAACAGAACAAATCGAAATTGTTGATACAAAAAATAAAAGCAGTAAACCCACGTTGGAAATTAATAATATTCAAAATTTAAATAAAACAGATTATCAACAAATTCGGGAATTAAGAAAGAAAGAAATATCTCCAGACGATTTTCAAGTACAGCACTTAAATAAGGAAGATAGAAATAAAGTTATTGCATTAATGATGACCAATACAGAGGTTTTTTCAAAGTCATATGCTACCCTAGGTAAAACATCAGCAATAGTACCGAAAATCGAACTTATGCACAATTATCCTATTCAGAGTCGACCATACCCAATTCCGAGAGCAGTACGAGAAATTGCGCAAAAAGAAATTAGGGAATTATTGGAAAATGACATTATTGAAAGTTCACAAAGCACGTACGCTAGTCCCATTATTCTTGTAAAGAAACCAAGTAAACCAAATGAAGAACCTAAATATAGACTTGCTATTGATTATAGGGCCATAAACGCGTATTTACCACTTTTGCCAATAAACTTACCAAAGGTGAAGGATATATTACAAAATATCGCTGGTAGTAAAATCTATACAGTTATGGATTTGAAGGCGGCGTTTTTTCAGATCGAACTAAGAAAACAAGATAGAAAGGCCTTAACGTTCACAACTTTTATGGGAAATTTTAATCCTAAAAGAATTCCGTTTGGTCTTAAAAACTCAGGAGCATATTTTCAACTTTTAATGAACAAAGTGTTAGGAGATCTATCAGAGTTAAAAATATACTTTTACTTAGATGACTTAGTCATATGCGCACAAAATAACGACGAAATGTTAGAGAAAATCAAAATTGTTTTCCAAAGATTGAAAGAAAATAATTTAACACTCGACCCGGCGAAGTTACAGATATGCAAATCGCAAATTGAATTTTTAGGATATAAAGTAAATGCGAATGGTATAAGCCCATCAATAAAAAACTGTGCAAAAGTGCAAAATTTCAAACAACCCCAAACGGTTAAACAAGTAAAAAGCTTTCTTGGGACAACAAACTATTTTAGAGGTCTGATAAAAAATTATGCACAAATTGCAGAACCGTTGGTAAATTTGACAAAAAAGAATGTTAGGTTCGAGTGGAATAAGGAATGTAGAAAAGCTTTTGAAAAATTAAAAAATGCAAATTTTAAAGAACCAGTTGTAAGACAGCCTGATGAAGTAAACCCGTTTGTCTTAACTACGGATGGCTCAGGTAAGGGAATTAGCAGTATTTTGATGCAAAGGGTAAATGGAGTCGATCATGTTATCGAATTTTATTCAAGACCTGTGAACCCGGCAGAGAAGCGTTATCCTGCAATAAAGCTAGAATTGCTAGCTATACACGCATCCTTACAACACTTCAGAGAATATCTGTTCGGAAGGAGTTTCACCTTGCTGAGTGACGCAAAATCCCTTATGTACCACATAAAATTAGATAAAATGCCAAATATCATATCGAGGTGGCTAATTGACATAAGTCAGTATGATTTTAAATTCAAATATCAAAAAGGTGAAAATAACGCAAGTGATTATTGCTCGAGATATGTATTTGACAATGATAACCAAATCAAATATGTAAATACTTTAATTAAAAATGATGAGATAAATGTGGAGAAAATATTAGAGCAACAAATGGTAGATGAAAAATTAAGTAAAATTAGAGAGGAATTACAAAAAGGAAGAAACCGATATCACAATAACAAGGTATACTATATTGATAGCCAAAATAAACTGTTAATGGTAAAGAAGGAAAATAAAAGACAAACGTATAGGAAAATAAATGAGAATAAGATTGTAATACCGCACTCGCTAAAGGGAAAGATAATAGAGATAGCACATTTCCCTCATTTCGGAGTAAAAAAGACATACCAATTACTTTCAAGAAAATATTTTTGGATAGGGGCTTTCCAAGACGTGGAAAATTTTTGTAAGTCTTGTAATCAATGCTTATTAGTAAAACACAAAAATATACCACCAGCCAGACTTCAGGCTATGCCAGAAATATTAAAACCAGGAATATATTTACAACTGGATTGCGTAGGAAAACTACCGCGCAGTAATGGAGGAAATAATTTTGTAATTACAATTGTAGACATGTTTTCACGATACTTTGAGGCCTATGCAGTCAGAGACATTACTGCTAAAACAATAGTGAATAAGCTAACAAACTTCGTGACAACTTATGGAGTTCCAATTATTATTCAAAGCGATAATGCTCAAATTTTTAAAAGTAAAGAATACATAGATTTTACAAATGCATTAAATATTGAAAGGCGATACAGTTCGGTTTATTTCCCAAGTTCTTTAGGTCGTTGTGAAAGAATACACAGAGACATGAAACAATGTATAATGTGTTTGTCAAAGACTACGTTTGAATGGGATGAATCTTTAAAATGGTTTAAGTTTTATGTGAATAACACTATTAACAGTAATACAGGATTTGAGCCTTCATTCCTGTTCTATCTTAGAGATTTATCATTGCCATTTGAAAATATTAAACAAACAAACATACCAAGTAAGGAAGAAATAGATATAATGTATAGTGATGTAAATAATTATAAAAATTATGTGGCACAGCATTTAAAAAATATAGATAAAGTCGTGAAAGACGCATCGGAACAACAAAAGCTGATAAATGACAAACAAATAAAGAAATATAAAATAGTGAGAAAAAACGATATATTTATAGGAGCGACAGTGTACCTAAAAAAGTTCCTAAAACCAAGGGTATTAGAGGATCGATATGATGGACCATTTAGAATTACGAAATTAATCCGAAATAATAATGTTATAAGATGTCTTAAAAGTGATGAAAATAAAACTTATAAAGTGCACATAAATAAACTATACATGGCAGCGGAGCGAAAACAATATTTGAAAGATAGTGACGAAAGCGAATCAAACCACACACACACACAGGACAAAGAAAAAAATCAAAATGAGAAAGTGATTAGAAATAATGATCAAAGTCAAACTAAGGAAGGGAAGGTCACTAAAGAAAAGCAATTAAACTGTGAAAATAATAGAAATGATGATGAGGCTTGTTATAATGCCAGAGGGTATAATTTTCGCCCTCGAATTGTTGTAAATAGTAATTTCATAAAACAAAGAATATGAAAAATATGTAAAAAGTTTGTAATTAATGTCATAAATAGAAAGTGATAATTGAGTGTATATGTATATGTTTTTATGTTTTAAATTGGGATATAAGTATATTTCAAAAAGTATGTTATGTATTTCTGACATTACATATATGGCAAGTTCAAAAAAAAAAAAAAAAGTGAAATAACAAAGTAAGTTATAAATAATATGGTGGTATGGAATTCAACCATAACCAAGAATCGGAAGTTGGTAGTTGCACTACTACAATATGTTACAAAATGAAATGATAACAAGAAAATGTATAATAATAATAAAGTAATGAATGCTGTTATGTAATGATATGTCGTATGTAAATAATTATGTAAAAGGAGAAATGAAAATTATGCATTGCAAATAATATATATCAAAATTTACAATTTAATAATAATGTGAATGTTGGTAATCCTCATGTAATTTATGGTACAGTATGTCAATTATGAATAATGGACTAACTTGACAGGGAACTATCAAGAAACTACAAAGAACTATCAAAGCTATGAGTTGTACGAGGCTAAAAAGTGGAACTCAGCCTTTCTCACGATGGATGAACTTATGTGTTTGCGAGGAACCATTGTGAACTTAATTTCTTGCCACTGGGGTGAAACTGTGGGAGAGTAACTTTTGGACTTTTTTTTCGCGGGGGGGTGAGAATGTAATGCCAGAAATGTAAAGTAATAAATATTTGGAAGGATTAAAAAATAATGGAACCAGGAATGCGGGCGGATTATCCCCACGCTAAGCAGATGGGCGATAATATACAGGTGGCCCCATATCTTACATACCACGCCCATGTTTACATACCACACTAAGCCGTTTGGCGGCAACCGAGACAGCGACGCCATGTCTACGGATTAGCTCTCAGCTCTGCATTTCAGCACGTGGACCGCCGACCGAAAAAGGGATATAAGTGAGAGTTGCTCGAAGTGGGGGTCAGAATTGGTCAAGGCAGGCTGTTGGAGTTAGACTAGTCAAGAAGAAGCGACGGTAGCAGAGTTAAGAGTTGTGTGTGCGTCTCTGATATAGGAATTCGAAGGAGAGCTCATGTTCATCTGGTATTGCAAGTGTAAAGTGTGACAAGGCATCGGTGTTACCCAAGTTATATGAAAGAAGATCAGGTACCGTACAATTAAACTATATGAGGATAACCTATTTGTCTAAATTTGTGTTTTTAAGGAAAAGCTAATTAATGCATCCCACCACGTGCTCCAACCAAATATCAATTCATCTGGCATTACACCCCCCGAACTACCATTGAGATGTATTCCACTATTGTGATAGTTATTTAATTTGTAAAACTAAAGAGTGTAAATTGAGTATGTGATAAATAAATGTTTGTTCCTTTACTATTAACCTTAATTTTTTAGTTTGTTAACTTAGTATCCCGTTAAACACAGAAATAGGTGGGTTTTGCGGCCACCAACGCAATGTACACAGCAGTAAGTTTTAGAACAGATTACATGTATAATTAATATACTAATAAATAATTAATTTAATGTAAAATGCATTTTTTGACAATATTAATTTTAATCAACAAAATTAATAAATCGGCACAGACATAATATCTGTACTAAAACAGTACAATATACGTCATCATTACCAGACTAAGCACTCGAAGCAATATTCATAACTCACAGGAAACCAAGTATCGGAAAAATTGGAAAGTTTAAAACGGAACGATGCAATCACAACGTAATTTGTTCGTAAAAATGAAAAATCAAAATGAGGCAGCAAACTAAAGTCAGTTTACGAGTAGCTAGCTCATTTATTAGCCAAGGAAGGAAAGCCATTTACCGACAGTGAGTTAATTAAGTCATGTTTGCTTGTAGCAGCCAAAGAAATGTGTCCAGAGAAAATGAATTTATTTAAACCTATCAGCCTTTCAGCGAGAACAACTGCTAGAAGAGTTGAGCACATTAGGAGCAACATCAATAATCAATGGACCAACAAGGCAAATACTCTTGAGTGGTTTTTTCTAGGCTCTTGACGAGTCTACAGACGTTACTGATACTGCTCAATCACTGCTGTTTATTCGAGGAGTCAAAGCTGAGTGTGAAGTGACAGAAGAATTAGCTTCTATGAATAGTTTGCATGGAACCACTACAGGCGAAAACATCTTTAATGAAGTCGAGAAAACGCTAGCAAAGTACAACCTGAAATGGAATCAGTTGAAATGCATTGCAACTGATGGGGATAAAAGTATGTGTGGAACATGTAAAGGCTTAGTTGGAAAAATTAACGAGACGCGTGAAAATGTAAGGTGTTCGAAACCTCTGATCATTCATTGTATTATTCACCAAGAGGTACTTTGTAGGAAACACCTCAATCTACCATGTGTGTCAGCAGTCGTGTCAACCAGTTGTGTTAGCAGTTAACTTCATTCGCTTTTGTGGACTTAACCATAGTCATTTTCATATTCTTTTATTAGAAATTGAAGTCAAATATTCTGACTTGCCCTACCATACAGCAGTTCGATGGCTCAGCACTGGCAGGATTTCATTGAGATTTTTTGAACTCAGAGGAGGGATCGAAATATTTCTCAACGAAAAAGACCGCCCTCAACCACTGTTGCCGAATACTGAATGACTTTGGAAATTAGTTTTTGCTGCAGATATTGTAGGATTTCTTAATGGATTTAATGTAAGACTACGAGGAAGATCAGTGCTCATATGTAAAACTTACACTGCGATAAAGTCATTTCGCCGACAATTGGCGTTGATTGAGTCACAGATTATGACACACTACTTTGTGCATTTTCCATGCTGTGAGAAGTTTGAAAAAGAAGCCAGATCTCCACTGCCATAAAAGTTTGCGGCTGATATATTTTCTGAGCTGAAACTACAGTTTCAACGGCGTTTTCCGGATCTTGATGCAAGTGCAGAAGGCATTTCCATTTTTTTTAAATCCATTTGACTGTACAACTGAGAAGCTTCCGCCTAACCTTCAATTGGAAGTTATTAATCTGCAAAGCGATGATATGCTAAAAGGCAAACTCAAAGAAAAGACACTAACAGTTTTCTATAAATGTCTTCCAGGAGACAAATATGGTCAACTAAAATCATATGCTGCATTTATTTCTGCATTTGGCAGCACTTATCTATGTAGAAAAACCGAAAATGAAGTACGTAAAATCGCAGTACAGGTCAGCATTAACAGATGACCATTTGCAATCAATTTTGATGATAGGAAGTACTGATTTTAAACCCCAGTTTGATAAAATGGTATCTAGAAGAAAGCAATTACATTCCTCTGATTAGTAAAGCTTATTATTATGTTACATTTATTGTTAAATTGTTCAATAAAAAGAAAATTTTACCTGTTTCTAAAATACCTTAATTTTACTTAATATTTATAAATATTTCAATCTTTTTTTTTTGTATGTGTGTGTGTGTATCAACAAAATGAATAACAGATTTGTGTTTAAAAATTATCGCTGCCATATAAAAAAGATTTGAAAACCTGTTTTTTGATAATTAAATAGAATTACTTATATTAAGTATCTTATAGTATGCCTTCTGGCTCGTCAAACCTAAACTTTATACAAAAATAATTTGCAGACTCCTGTACTAGAGGATGAGCCTGTACTACAATATATGGATTTTAAAAATGTTTCTGTGGCGACCGAAAAGAAGTAAGGAAACTTAAAGTTTAACTTATAATTAACATTAATTATTATTAAGCATTAAAGACATGGCCGTTGATCTCATAAAGTGGAATTATTATTAAACGTACATTGCTCGTTGTTGTGCCGCAATAAACCCTCCAATTATTTTTACCTTTTGTGTAAGTCCTGAAAAGAATTATTAATTAATATAAAAAGATTAGACTATTTAAACTTAAACAATATCATTTATCAACAACATCAATTTATCAATAACATCAATTTTCATTAATTATTTTAGCGAGGGGACATATGCGACCAGAATTATTAGATTTACGATAGTGTCTAGGACCTGTGATAATCTGAGCACATACCTTCCAGTTTAGTTTTGGGCTTATCATCTCTCAAAGGCTTGCATCAGTCTTATACTGCCATAACTCTGTTGTGTGTGGCTCCTCCTCGTACTTTTAATGCACTCGCCATTTGATCTACCTCCATTAATTTGGAACCTCTTCGGGACACTACAAATCTGTTGGGTTTTTTATGCTTCTCTACCCATGCTCTTCGTTCAAAAATCGTGATCGTTTCTCTTTTCATGTCTGATCTCCATCTCTGCTTCTCGTTGTCTACATCTGATTTCGTCTACAACTGCTTTCGTCTGCTGTGGTTCCCTCGGCGTGGGGGGGGGGGTTGCTCCGCCCTTCTTCCCTTTGGCGCTCATTGGTTCTTCTCAATCCAATGGCATCATTTCACATTTAGCAAGGCCCCTCTCAGCCCCTCTGGTCTGGCACCCCTAAATTTATAGTCCTTTGACCTTAACGTTCACGTTGTCATAAACCCGGTGCCAGCCAGACTACCGCTTTCTTTGCCGTTCTGGCCACCATAAATACTCAAATAAAAGTGTCTCATGTGAGAACAATTTCTGGTCTCACAGTTTCCTCAAAATAAAACAGATTGCGTAAGAATTTGAAAATATTAATAATCTCTATACACATTAAACCCAATACAAAGACAGTAAAGGATATAATAAAATCAAAAATGCAATTCCGATAAAATTTATTTATATATATATATTTCTTTATGATTTAAATCGAAAAATATTTACTGAGTGATATTTACTCATTGAGTTTAATTCCCTTTCACAGCAACATGATATTTTTTTTTTCAAATAAAAACTCACTGGGTTTAAAATTGCGTCGCTTAGCAATATTATATCATTTTTTTTTTAATTATTTTGAGGAACAAATATCGTTTTCATAATGCTATCTTAATGGAAGGTTTAATAGCAAGTTTTTATTAATATCTCGATAACCCCTGGTCTTAAAAACTCGAAACATGGACAACATTTTAAATGGGGGGTGGGGCTATTCTAAATCTACTCCGAAAATTTCCTCCAATTCGGCGCAGCAGTTCTTTCATGGTGATGAGACAAACACAGAAATAAACACATAGACAGATTTTTAATTTTATTTATATACTAGCAGCATACCCGTTCTTCGTACGGAGTATATATTATAAAGAAATTTAAATTCACACTCGTGCAAATTCCTATAGTATACTAAATGACAGTGTTAATCAAAATATTCTGTTAAAATACTAAATTTATTACTCCTAAAAAGAATTTTAAGAATATCTGTTCTCACTATGCGAAATTATCTTCACGGGCAGATATGAAGAATAAAATATCCTGTCTCCTTTTGTAAGCAAATTTACAAAAATTATGAAATTGAATCAATATATGGAAAATAAAAACGTTAAAATTGTATGGGACCCGTACTACTTGTATGCGCAAATATTTGAAGATATAACCTGTATTAGTAGATTACATATATAAATTGAAAATATCAATAAACCCGTACTCTTTAAACCTGAAGGTCGTAACTGATATAAAAGAATGCAAATATACAAAATATATGCCAATATATATCAAAGCCAATATATATTGAAGTGACAATAACCAGGCGTAAGCAACTTGCCCAAAGATATTAAATTGTGCTCTACACACATAACTTAGTGACGTCCAAGGAAATTTAGTGATGTCGGTGGAGAAAGATGACAGTCGCAATGAACAAATTGGGTCCCTCTTGAGAGTCAGAGAACAAAATGCTCGCGTTCTGAATTCCTATGTCGTCTTAAACGCAGAAGTTTAATGGCAGTCTTTGTAAAGAATAGCATTAAGAATCATATACGCAGAAGTTGAGCGAAGAAGACAGAAGTTGACGCTGACGAAGCGTCATATACGCAAAGTTTATATACGCCATATACGCAAAGTTTATATACGCCATATACGCCAGAAGTTGACGCTGAAGAAGCGTCATATACGCTGAAGTTTCTCATAAATATTTGCTAAGTAAAAATAAGGAAGTCAGTCATGTCCGGGATAAACACTTACTGAGTGTGACGATATTTTCCAAACGTTATCAAGTTGGAGATATTGCTTCCAAATTTACGCTTGTGTTAAAGCATGCGTAGGAAGCAATTTACTTTATATTGTAATTTTTGTCTGTGTGCCAAACATAAGAAACGGCGCAATTTGTATCTTTTTGCGTGAAGCTCGCTTTCCTTGCTGCATTTCATCTCACGCCACCGACAAAATTAACCTCAAAAAAGTGTTTCAAATATTAGACACTAAATATCAAATTAATCAAAGTACCAGTACAATAGTCATCAATACTGAGGGCATATTTTTAAAAAACTGTATTTAAACGTACTTACATAAGTGTCCCAATAGGCGGTCGGATTCCAGTAGCTAAAAGATCAAAGGCTGGACCAGTCACAACATTTAATTCCCCACTTTGAGAAGTCCATCTCGCCAGGATTTCATTCAAAGGTTTCTCCAAAATTGTGGCGTAGTTTAAGGATTTGGGAATCGAATTGGTGATGAAATTTGCTTGATTCTTGTTCAAAGTTGAAAAATCTGCAAAGAATGAACATTTTAACTACAGTAGAAGAATTCACTCAAAAGCAAGAAAATGAAATCGTGTATAGAAATGCAACCATACGTTTATATCTCTAATGCATCCAATTGAATGTGACTGGCTGTTTAACGGATGATTGAAGTTGCAGCTGTATTCATACGTGCTACATATGCCAAATTGAGCAAGAGTATAAAGTGCCATTTCAAAGTATCAGAGAACATCAGAGGTCTCTTTTTGAATTTCAATGGGTCAAAAATATCTTTTTTTATATTCACTGCAATTAGATATATAAGTAAATTGATTACAACAAACGATGGCTATATGGTTATGTCAAAAGTTTCCTTGCTATTTGTAGCCGATTCCACTTTAAAGTCAAACATTTAAATAATTTTAGAAATTCTATGACTAACTTTTGAATAGAATGGAAGAAAAACAATATTGCTAAATGTTTAAACTATAATATCCATGCTCATGGAAGCATGCAGGATATTTTCCAGGGGGCTGCTAAAATTGATTTCATTCAAGATTTGGAGAACATAATCAGCCTTGAAATATGTATTGTTACGAAGTAAATTTGAATAGGTGGTATGAGCATCACATTTTAAAAATGAGTGTGTATAGTACTTATAAAAATTAGTATGCACTAATTTTTAAAACTTAGTATGTACCACTTTTAAAAACTACTTCGCCTTTCATAACAGAATTCTAACCTTTCTGAAGACAAAGCAACTAAACTAACAAATTGGACATTTATAAACATGCCAAATGCAATAATCCTAAGTTTTCCATTTAAGTATAACTTTAAATTGTTTTAATTAATATACATGTGGGTAAAAACAACAGGTCAATACAACAGATCATATATAATAATGCTACTATCACGGAAAGGTAATTGAACTTGGATTTGAAGACAAAGGAACTTGAAGACAAGGCTGCAGTCCTCAGTGATGTACATTCAGATCCCCTTATCCAATTTATAGAATAAAAAATTACCTTTCTGCGATTGTGGCATTATTATATATGATCTGTTGTTGTATTTAATACTGTATTAGAAGGAATAGACATTTTAAAATGTTCATTAAAAAATAATCGGTATGAATTACATTACGACAACAGATGGCAACACCAAAATATATTTTGGATTAAAATAGAAAATATATTCTATATTTTATTGAGTATGAAATTTAGTTTTAATATAACCTAAGCATTGCATTCTATTTTTCAGAAAATGTTTCTCAACTATTTGAGCAGAATTTCGGCGAAAAATGTGTTCTGCGAAAGTTAACAAAGCGCGGATAGGGCAGAAGATGTACTGACTCTCACCCTTAAAAGAACTTTAAAAAGCACAATTTTTACTCTGGGGGAAAAAAAGATGGATGCCCTATTTTATTTTGAAGTGGACCACGTGATCTCATCATATAGTATGGGTGTTATTATTATTTTTATTTTAATTAAAAATCTACCTAACCTATTTTGCTGAATTTTTTTATATATATTTTATGGAATAATTTGAATATTTTCTAAAATTTTCGAAGCAATTTGTGAACTTTATCTTAGCTTAAAAAATGTTTGAAAAATAGGCCCCATAGGGCTCAATGTATTACATTTTTTCTACCCGGGTTTAATCCAAAACTAATTGGTAAATATTCTTCATTTGCATTCCTATATGTCCCACAGACCGTTCCAACAACATACTAAAATTTTATTTTGATAAAAAGTCATTTTTACGGCAGTTATCGTGCGAACGGACAGACAGACATAATGAACAAAGCCATAAACACTTTTTAACTACTTGTAAAGTGTTAAAAAGAAAACCCCACTACGCCACGGCTACGCTACGACTGCCGCACGTTCTTTAAAATCTTTCAACTGCAATCTTTTAACAATTTTTGCAATAGCTCTCGACCACGTAGAAGTAAAAGGCTGCGCCGATGGTGTTAAGATGGATATCCTGGGTGTACCTTGGGAGATTATACCTCTAACACATGAAAAGTATATAATTTTTTTAATTCATGAAAATTCGTCTATTTATAGTATTGATTCCGTTTAAAATTTGTTTGACAGAGAAGTTTTCGATTTTTCTGATGGTTTTAGAGATGGAAACTCTGGGATAACATTTTTCGTCACTAAGGAACTGATTTACCTTAAAATCTCCCAAAATCGTGATAAAGCGTAAAATAACTAAAAATCTAATTCGAATTTTCTTTTAAATCTCACCGAGGCGTATTTTTTCGGTTCTTCAAGTACCTATCCAATTTCATGGCAGTACAATGCTTAGATTTTCTGCTACATAAACACACAGTCATCCAGACAACTGCCTTTACTATTATAGATAAAATTCGTAACTGCAATCAAGTGTAACTCAATTTTGTATTTATATTTTTGCTCTTCAGGAAACTTTGCATTTTGGGTTTACATGGTACTTGAACCCACCCTTCCAATTGTAACCCGGGTAATCCAGAAATTCAGAAAGAAATCAGAAAGTCAGATAATTAATAATATAAACACATTGATTTATCTGTCTATCTATCTCTGGGTGATGCTGCTACAAAATGTTGCCAAACGTGTTTCAATTACGGAAAAACATTTCAATCTTTTATGACATAACCATGAAGCTTAACGAAACGTGTGACATCATATACAAAAGTGATGCCATGATGTGAGCGACCTGTTTCTTGAGTAATGCAGTGACTATACTTCTTTCACAGTAAAATTATGATGTAACCATGGAGCTTTGCATAGCGTATGACATCAGATACTGGAAGTGAGGCCATGATATGGACAGCCCGTACCCTACATAATGCAATGACTACACTTCTTTCGCAGCGAAATTATGATGTAACCATCAAGCTTTACGTAGCGTGTGATTTCAGATACTGAAAGCGAGCCTTGATGTTATTTTATTCCTTAGCATTTTATATATTTTTATTTGAGATACCACGCAATTTAGAGTGTCAAGCTCATTTCGTTAACATGTTTAACCAAAGTTTAACTATATCCCACAACTCGCGCTCACTTATCAACAGAACGCGGGATATAGTTAAGCTTTGGTTTAACATTTAAAATAGTTCAAGCTTCTTCCAATAAAAATAGGCAATATTATTCTCGCGTGTGTTTTTAGTTTATTACTTTTAGGGCAGAATGCCCGCGGGTCTGACTGTTTTACCAGCTTTATAAGATAAAAATTCTACAAGCGATATGACATTTTAGCTGGTTCGTTAGAGTTACCTTTCTTTTGCAACATACCTGGTGAATATAAAGGACGTTGCTGCAAATTCCTCTTCTTCACAATCGGAGCAGTGTAATCATCACATTTAGCGGCGTCGTTGATGGGGATTCTTGCATCCCCTTTCCAACAGATATCTTCAATTTTGTTAACATTTATCTGTTAAAAGAACATAATTTGATTGTCGTTAAACATTATCTACTTTCAAGGCAAAAATTCCTGACTCTATTTCAAATACAACAGGGATTTCATTAGACTTCGTCAAATACAGCAGGGAATTTCGTTACATTTCGCTAACACAATTGCCACATACAACTTTACTTGACAAAATCAGTCTTCAATCTTTAAATTATATTTGCACTCTATATTGAAAATTGAACTTCAATCTATCTTATTAAAACTGTAAAATAGAGTAATTTAGCTGACTAAAATTGAGTAATCTATCTGACTAAAATAGAGTAATATATCTGACTAAAATAAAATAATCTATCTGACTAAAATAGAATAATATATCTGACTAAAATATAGTAATCTATCTGACTAAAATAGACTAATTTAGCTAACTAACATAGAGTAATCTATTTGACTAAAATAAAGTAATATATCTGAAGAAAATAAAATAAAGTAGTGACATCACGTTATTCAAATATATCATGCATAATAATAAAAATTAAGACTAATGGCGAGGTCGCATCTCCTCAAGTAAAAAACAGCTGTTAAATCTCAGAAATATATCGCGCGTTGTATATTTGACCTAAAAAAATACCACAATTCAAAAAATCGTAGCAAATAAATATTTTTTAAAAAGAGAATCAAATCATGCTTTTTCATCCTGTTACAATTTGATAATCAGATTGTGTGTAGCTTAACCGATATCAAAGTTTAAAAATCAATTACGTCTTAGAATCTTGAAAACATACATATTTTTCACGTAAAAGTTCTTATTTATAATTTTATTAAAAATCGGAAAATCGTTCAGTGCTTTAATTCTGTACAGTGCTTAATTTAAAAATTGTTATTCGTAATTTACGATGGAGTTATATTCGAAACAGTGCAATAATTTTTCCGATCGCTACCAGCGGATGGTGTGAAAGCTAGAAAAATCGTTCAAAATTTTGTTTCAATATTATATAACTACTAAATCGAAATTTCTTTAAAAATCGTTCAGAGGTATCTCTTGAATTATCAGAAAGTAACGAAATTTCGTAGCTATGCTAATGTCGCTTGCATTTTCCCCTATAGCGCGCGCGCACGAACACACAAACAAACATTATATTACTTTTCCTACATATACATAGTATAATGTATAGGAAAAGTATTCAGTCAAAAATTCGAATTTCAGGTTTCGACGTAAGAGACCGTTTTAAGCATCCCTGAATTCGAATCGAACGTTTTTGATGCGATGTATGTGTGTATGTACATGTGCATATGTGTGTATTAGTGTGTGCGTCCGTAAGACTATGGATTTGAACTCATAAATAAATAAGGCGTTTTGAGAGTAGTTTGACACGATTATTACGATCTATAAATACTGGAATCCTATTTATTTTACACGCGATAGAACGTTCGAAACACCCCCAAAATTTTAAGCAATTACTTAAAAAGTCGTTAAAAAATCAGAGCAATAAATAATGCTAAATAATAAATCATTTTATACGTAGCTTTTTAGTCTAAAATGGATGACACAAACTTTGGAACGCTAACGTAAACCGTTCAGGAGATATTGCACGTTTTCAAATAAATATATCTAAAAAATTATATAAAAATGAACAGTAGTAAATATCATCAAATGTGTAAGATTTGACGATAAATTTAGCGACCTTTGCGACTCATTTAGCGAAATATCGCCAACTTGGTAACTGTTTTTAATGTGGTACGAATTGACGGATATGTCTTCTAATTGTAATACACAAATAATGTCACAAAAATAACGCCAAATTGATGAGTAATA
The DNA here is from genome assembly GCA_951213105.1 of Amaurobius ferox. Lineage (NCBI taxonomy): Eukaryota > Metazoa > Arthropoda > Arachnida > Araneae > Amaurobiidae > Amaurobius > Amaurobius ferox. Next base: position 129,574,908 of record OX578147.1, read on the forward strand.
ATTAACGTATATAATGGAGTGTATTGCTTAGCAGATGTTTGTAATGTTTCCAACTGTCGAGCTATATTTGCACTAAACATGAGTTAATTTGACACCTTAAAATAAATGCACATGTCATCCAGAAGAGTGCTTAATGTCAACGTTTAAAACATTGTACCGTGAATCTTTTCCTCCATTATTTCGTATTGAAAGAAGTAAAGTACTTGTATTATGTAGGGAAAGTCATGTGCAGCCCATATATTTTTTGCTGTTAAAACTTACCAAGACTGTTACTAAATAACATTAGAAAATCGAACATACGCACCTGTCCCTTCAGGGTGAAGGATGCCCACATTGGGATTCTATACTTGAGATCAAATGCAGCGATGTAGTCCTTGTTGTACAGCAAACGAAGAGTGTTCTTGTCCTCTTGGCTGTACGGAATTCCAAATGGTAAATGAAGGTCCCGTAGTGCTGCAACATTTTGCTCCTGGGTTTGCTTCTGAGTCTGGAGAGTAATTTGGAAATAAATATCAATTATACTGGTTTGAATTAAATTGACCCCTGTTAAAAATAAGAATCAAGGCAATTTTTAACAGAAAGAACCGACTTCGTTAAGAACAGAACGATTCCTATAGTTTTAACATTTCTGAATATAAAGCCAACGGCTCTACCGTGCTTAAAACACCGGTTCTCTTTAGATCGCCGAAATTAAGCAGCATCGGGCGCGGTCAGTACTTGGGTGGGTGACCACCTGGGAACACCGCGTACTGTTGGCTCATTTTAGTCGACGTGGTGGCCGAACGGTCAAGGCAAGCGTTTCCAGTGATTGATCGGCCGCCACGTTGTGGGTTCGAGTCCCACGTAAGACATGGATATTTGTGTTGTTGGGCGCAATGTGTTCCCACCCCCACTGGTGCGCTGGGGCAACGTCTTTGACGGCTAAGAGGTTCACTATTCTGGCCGATGTATAGGCGAAGATGAAAGAGTCAATGCCTGGCCATTGGAAAAAAAAAATATTTCTAAATATAAATATGGCAACCAAATTGCTCTATCGCCTTTCGTTGTTAAGGGAACAGATATAATATTGAAAAAAATATGTAAAATAATTCATATGGTAAATAATTCATATGGTATAAGTCAAGTTTAACAGAAACTATCTTAAAGACAATTTTATTGAATATTAACATCTTTTTTTGATTTAATTTTTCAAAGATACACACGTTATGCACTTTTTCAAGGAATATGCCATTCAAGGTAGATAGGAATTAAAATAGATCGGTCTACAGCCATTTACGGTCCATTGGTTTACGGTTTTTGGGACATCGACAGTTGATTAATAATATTATAAACATAATACCATAAGATGTTTTAACACATCTATATCAATTCAATCAAAGTACCACTTAGTATCATTTAAAATGAGATTGATATAAGCATATATTTAACGCATTTGAGTTTGTGATTATATTCCCAATGCAAGTCTAACAAATTTATTTCAGCGATGGAATTAATATCGACCAATGTTATTAACTAATTTTAAAATCCAGTTGAGGACTGATTTTATCTGGCTTGCTTGATTATCTGTATTATTATTTATAAAAAAATATATGCTGTATCTTCATGTATGCTATTCTTCCCTGCAGGGGAAAAGATAATAATTTTCTCTAAGCGAGAACAGCAATTATTTTTGAACGAGTCAATAAATAATGATTAGATATAAATTTAAAACAGTTATAAATCGATTTAACCAAGAAATGACAACAGGCGATTGTTGGAAAAATGAGCAATCGGCTGTGACTTTCCTCAGAGCTACCACTTGGATTACGGGGAATACAATGGTATCCGGGGAATTACCAGGTGAATGGTACCAAGGAAGTTTAGATTCAGATAATACAATGGCTTTACTCTAAATTTAGATCCAAGGAATGCAATGGCATCACTCTAAATTAAGATCCAAGGAATACAATGACATCACTCTAAATTTAGATCCAAGGAATACAATGGATCCACTCTAAATTTAGATCCAATAACATATTCGCAATGGGTAAACACATTATGGTGAACAGCTGTCACTAAATTGGATCAAAATTAAATATTGAATTTTTATGAAATTTGAAGTGCATATATTGAACTCTGATTTGAAGTGCATATATTGAACTCTTAGTTAAAGAAAGAGACTGCAAGCATGGGCCTAAAGTATCGGAGTCTTAAATTAACAAGTTCCACGTAGCTGAACCTCACAAATAAACAGCTTTGGACAAGTTAAGTCTCCAATATAAACTTTGTTTCTGGTGTCGAAATTGTCAACTAAGTCTGTGGTTGAACTAGTTTTAAGACAATGCTATATCGAATGTTCTTATAGCAATTTTAATACCCTGAATTGGAAACGTCTTTAGCTCCACACCACAATAATTGCCTACCACGCTTAGTCCAAAATCATACTCTAACACTATCTTTTTTAGTTTATCTTTCGATTCTCGCTACAAGTGTTGATACAAATCAATCGCAGCCTTTAACCCCTGACCCTTGAATAACACTTTACGCGGCGAAAAAGCCATCTGACACACACTGCGTACCGGGCGCGGTAGCCCCGTGGTTTGCTCGCTGGATTTGCTCGCTGCCACAACTGGCGCCGTGTTCATGCGGAATACGATCACGTTAAACATGTGGATCCATAAGTCCTTCCGAGAGGTTGATGGTAGGAGAAGGAGGGTACGGTCCCTGTGGATGCCTCTCCCACTGGGTTCCGGTCTAAATTGGGTGGCACTTCCCGGCCGTCCAAACAGTTACCTTACCTTTCTGATAGGTCGAACGGTCTGGATCTCAACAACAACACACTGCGTACCACAACCACCAACTACTCTATAATAATATCTCAGCTTTGACCCACCTCCCCACTCCTTACGATCTGCTGCTCATCGTACAGTGGAATTAAATGTAGAGAATGCTCATAAGGTAGTATTTAATGCTTTAAGCTGAAGACATTTATAGCTCAATGCTATAATGCTCAACTACAATGCTTTGGCATCAAGAAAACCTCGGAACTGCCAAGTTTGTCTTTCTTGCATTCGCTACAGCTAGCAAAGAATTTTGATTTATGCATACAAGTCCAGTTCTTAAAATCCGAGATCGGACAGCCCAATGGTTAGCGCGCGGGGTTTGCACTCGGACGACCCGGATTCGATTCGGGCACGTTAAATATGTTGATCGGTAAGTCCTTCCGAGAAGTTGGTGGTAGAAGGAGGGTACGTTCCTTGTAGATAGTACCTATGAGAGAGTACGGTCCAGCCCTACTGGGTTTCGTTTTATATTGAGGGAAACTTCTGAGCCCGTCCAAACAGATACCTTACACTTTCAGGCAGGTCAAGCGATATGGTAGAAAGAAAGTTCTTAAAGTCCAATTTATTCAGAGAAATTAAACAAAGGATCATTTATTTACCTGAGGACATGAACAATTACTAGCATGCAATCTGAATTTGTATTCCATGTCATCAGAAGGTACATTCCCCACTGCAGGTGGGTCTGGCTCAATCTGTGGCTGCAGAGTGTGAAATGAGGTCATTATATGGTGCATGCTTCCTCTGGTGCCATTATTTGGGTTAGGTTTCACTTTGATCAATTCTAAATAGAATATTAATAGAGTAATGACCTCAAATATTACGTTGCTTTGTGTTTACAATAATAATTACATTGTGTTTATAATAATCTGGGAATATATATCTTGTAATCAGATGCATTCACTTCATAAAGTGCTCGGTTCGCAATAAATCATGAGAAAAAAAATCTTTTCGATGCCCTCTCCTACACAATAGTGGCGTACAGAAAAGTAGAAAATAAATTTTTATCGCACACGAAATTGAGCCAAATTGAGTGTGTAGACCAATTCAAATCAAGACAATACTATATAGAACTAAAACTCTGTGGTGAGGTGAATTTTACACATAAATACACTAAACTTAAACACATAAATACATTAAAGATACTCACCAAATAGTTCCACCAGGCTCAAGCGCGTTAAAGTATAGTGGGGTCCGATTGGACCAAAGTACATTGCGTTTACTACAACAAAATAATCACTCCCATTTTTGTGGCCAACTACAATTTATTTATAGAACACATGAAATCTCAATTTTAAACATTAATATACAAATACACAATTACAAAAAAAGTTCCCCAAATTTACCTAAACTTGACCTCGGGGTGCACAGTTTATTTTGCATTAATTTGCATATTTATAAAAATCCAAATTTGTAATTAAGTTACTTTTGTTAAGAACACAATATATATATATTCAATTTTGCAAAAAAAAACACCCATTTAGCATAACCTTGCCCTCACACTATTGGATTACATCAGTTACTTGAACATTCATGTATGCATTTTAAAATCAACATATAATTTCCATACCTTCATACATAAGACTCTCACTGAGTGCTGTAGCTGACCTCTGCACGTAGGAAAGGGTAGCACAATTAATTGAATGTTTATTCATTTATTTGAATGGTTCGTGGAAAACACTACCAGTCCGGGAAACACTAGGTTGCATATCATCAGGTCACGAAAATTTATGCCAAGTATTATTTTGGAGATGGGCACACCGTCCACTTTCCTTCTCCTCCTCTTAATATCTGCCTCAGTCCCAGCGGCTCTTGAGTGAGCATGCGTACAGGTTTTGCCAAATATATATACGTTTTCGTAGAGGCTTGTCTGCTGCTTAGGATCCCGGGATTGATGCTCCTCAACACTCCATACACGCAGTGTTACAGTTACCACGGCTTAAATGCAGCTAAAGGAGCAAGGTCCTCCACGGCGCCGTTTTAGTGGTAGAGCTGTGTTGCACTGCAACTAACAAAAACAAAAAATGACGATGGGCATACTGTTCACTTTCCTTCTCCTCCTCTTAATGCGGCTTAGACCCAGCGGCTCTTGAGTGAGCATGCGTACAGGCCCTTGCCTAAAGAGTGGAGATCGGATACTTTATTTGTAGAGATTGACTGCTGCTTAGGAGCCCTGGATTGATGCTCCGCAAATTATTCCGTGCACACAGTATTTACGTAACCACGGCTTAAATGCAGCTAAAGGAGCAAAGGTCCTACACCGCGCCGTTTTGGTGGTAGAGCTGTGTGTACTGCGACCAATTAACACATGACGACCTTCTTCCATTTTCTGGTCGAACTGCCCGAAGAAAAAGCGCCCTCGCGCTGAGTTGGCTCGGCTCGTCTTGGCTACGAGTCGGCATCTATACCGGACTCACTACATCGGCCCCTCGGCAAAGACATTTGCCGCCCGAGATAGGAACCGCGGATGCCGGGTCAGAGATGCATCAAAAACACATGCCGGATCGGCTACACCGAAATACAAGTGCCCCGCACTTGGAGTGCTCTCTACTCGAGCTCAGAAAAGCAACTAACGATATTTACATTTCTTAAAACTTTCAGAATTTTACAAACAAGGGGAACGACAAAAACAGGGAGGAAGTCCCCCCAACTCTCATTCGCTGTTCCCAAACGCTATAAAAAAGGAGGAGGTCCAAAAATGCTTCACCATTGGTCTTTGAAGCGACGCTAATTTTTTATGCGTTCCACTAAAAAAAACAAGAACCAGAGGGCATTCTCGAGAACCGGGTGGTCCCAAGGAGGTACCCCGACGCGAGCCACACCTGACAGGGCTATAAATTTTCAAAGATTTGTAGCTCAACTTTGACATTTTGCTGCAATTAAATCTCTGAATATTTACAATCCATGTCAGTGCGCACACAACCCAACGGCGCCAAAAAATCCCAATTCCGTCTGTGCAAAGGCCTAGCTATAAACATACATCACAAAAACATAGTATACATTTCAATATATTTACCATTCCCTTTTTCCAGGGTTACGTATAAAGATATGTGATTACAGTATCACATATTTTCTCCCCCCTGAACAGAAAAGAAGTCAAGCTAGGTTTACAAAATATCATATAGTACACTTTACATCATCATTATTTGTTTACAGATTTTCCATCACTTTTCTTCAACAGTTCACATTTTTTTTTTGTTTACAGTTCGAAATCATATACCTTTACATACAATCAGTACCGTTTGATTTAACATTTGCATAATTTCACAATTTTATACTCTACACATTTCAATTTACAACGCAATACGACCACAACAAAACAACTGTCAGTCCAGGCGTTTTCCCCCACTGTTTATCTCAAAACATATGTTCGTCGCCAGGCAACGGCGGAACTAGTTTTTTCCCCGAAGTGCTAGTAGAACCGGAAATCCAGTCGCCCACCCTTTCTCTCTTCGCACACTGCATTCGATAGAAAAATGTGCTGGTCATTTTGAGAGCGGCCGTTCGCTCAATGTTTCACCAGCCTACAAGCAGGTAAGCAATTTTGCATGTTTTTATTTCTTTGGCATGTTCTTTAGCAATGTTATCTCTGTATTTTACACACACGTGAGTTATTTGATGTGGAAATGAAATTTGGCTGTCTAATTGTACAAGTCAGATTCATTTTCTTTGTCATCTGACCATCGTGCTACATTGGCGGGAAATCCAAATCGTCACATACACTGATACTGTGTTAACAACCATCCCTGATCTCTCTTTCACAATGTTATTATTACTTATTTTTAATCTAATTTTACGTCTATTTTCATGTGATTTGAATGTTTATTTTATGTTTTATTTCGGCGCATTTTTTGCATGTAATTCACGAGCTACCCAAATTTTTGAATAAAGTTTATAGATTTACCTAGGACACCTTTTAAATTAATGTTTAGTACTTAAATTGAACGACCCGCGTTTTAAATACCTGTATTGGTTCACTACCATGAATCATGCTTCTAACGCCACTATATCTATTGTATTTATTTTTATTCTTAATTTTTCTTTTATTGTCATTCACTTATATATATTAAATTCTGTATATTGTTATTCCTCTGTGATTCTCTAATCTTATTCATTCATCTTATTCTCACATCTTATTCTCACATACTTATTCATTTTTACTATGAGTTCATCACTTCGTATTAATGCATTTCTTCCCTGCCTATTTGTGCCATCCACATATGCTGAGCTTCCCCCGCGTTGAAGAGAATGACCTTGAATTTCCGCCTGCATACTTTGTCTCGGAACCAGTTTTTCTTACCGAAAGCGTCCGACCTTTTTGGAGTATGTAAAGCACTGGCTTTTTCGATCAGCCGGCCGTCAGCTTTTTTTTTTTTTTTTGTAAGCGGAGCTGCTCTTATTTTTTTAAAGCTTGTTTACATTTCCTTTCCAATTTTTTTTATTTATTTATTTATTTATTTTGATTGTATACCTTTGAATGTAAACCTTTTAAAACATCCGTTGTCATGATTTTAAAATATTTTGCAGCGATATCAACGATCTGAATACCCTAATTCAAATGCCTGTCATCAAGGCCGCCCGGTTTGTATATGGTGAAGTATTTATTTGTTGTTATTGTGCTATACATATATGTCTTTTACTTTATTTACTTATTTTGTTATTTTGATTACTGATTCTTTTTTATTTTGTTATTTAAAATTTACTTGCAAGTTAGTCCCCCCCCCCCTTTTTTTTTTTTTTTGAAGTTGCAACTGGCCGACTGCCATTCACTACTCTTATGTATATCATTATATCTGTGTATATCTGTTTTGGCTATATATTATTAGATTCATATAAATTTTTCAGCGATGCCTTCAGCCATATGTGATGTCCAGATGGACTCGACTATAAACTTGACGATTTTCATTATGGAACAGACACCTGCCAATTTTACGAGATGGAAGTCAAATATACTGTACAAATACTGGTCGTATATTTTTATTACTTTGTTTATTGTTAATTCTACCCTGTATTTGAATATTATATTTATTCTTATTATTATTATTATTATTTTTTTTTTTTTGAAAATTTTGTTATTGTTGTCTGACTTGCCCCCCCCCCTTTTTGACTGTACTCATCTTATTTTTCTACACTGCCCTACGAGTTCGTAGGTCCGAATCTCCCTGCTCTTATCCCCACTTACATAGTATTTGACAATGTCCATTTTTATAACGTAGACTAATTTTTATTTTGTTTGGAAGGGAAAAAACATTTATTTACTATTTTCTTTCACTTCAAAATTTTCCGAGTCTCCGTTTTTATTTTGTTCTCAAACATTTTAATTTCCTGAAATCATCCTTGTATTACATATTATTTATACTTCAGATATCTTTTATTTTTTTTTACGTCCACTGAATTATTTACTTTACTTATATTTTCTAAGATTAAATTTCTTTATTTTACTTATATTTTCATATAAATTATTTATCTTTTATCATTGTCCGTTCATTTATTTATATGTTTACTTGCATAAATGGGACGGAAATCTAGAACTTTTTAATTTTGCTGTACTGCTACTTAATGAAACGCTGATAATTTTAATAAAATGGCTGGCGCTAAGACTTTTGCGTTGTACTGCGTTGATACTCATTTATACGCTGCTGATACCGTTGATACTTCCATATTGTTCCGTTTTTTGTTTTTTTTGTTGTTGTTGTTGTTGCATAAATTTAATAATTTAAATATTTCTATCCGCTGGACTTGCCTTCCTCCAGACAAATTTTCCCGAAGTTTTATTTTATTTTGCGATTTTGTTGACTACCGTGCATTTTGGATAACTATCATGCCTATCCTCACACTAATTCTTAAAATACTACACTTTTTTCCTCAATACTACAGTTTACACAATATACAATACATAATATACAATACACAATACATACAATACTAATCATATACTTTTGCTGCCCTATGTTTTGCACATATTGTGGCACTATGCTACTTGTAACACACTTGTGCTGTCTATTTACTTATTTATCACTTAATTTTAAAAGTTGCTCTATCTACATACTTTTCTATTATTATAATTATATTTATTTTCTTTACATTAACCAAAAATATCTATTTGTAGACTACCTGCCAATTAAATTTTACATTTACTGTAGACTACCAAAATTATTTCAGAATGCTTTCCAATTTTTTTTTAAAATCCTAGCAGGATATTAAAATCTTTCACAATACTATCTAAGTTAATTTTAAAATCATTGTAAACTGCTACACATATTCTAGAATACTTTTCAATTAATTTTAACTTTATTGTAGAATCGTAAAACAATTTTATTGTAGAACAACTTCTAAAATATTCAATAACTATTGTAGAATACTAAAAAAAATTTTTTTTTGCAGAATATCATTTGAATTAATTTTAATATTATTGTATAATATTACACATACTGTAAAACTTTTCCAAATTTAATTTTTAAATTCACTGGCTCTACACCTTGTGCTGCATTTATTTGCATACACTTACTATTTATTTCTGCTTTATAATATTTTAATTTTTCCACTTAATTTAGCAGACAATTTTAATTTTTTACTTTTTATATTATTTTATTTCACTTAACTAATCACTGAACTTGCTAGTCCAATTTCTATACATAATGAATCACTTTCAATTAATCCTAATTTTGTTGTTGATCTAAATTTTGTAATTTTCAAATACTACAGAGAGTTATAGCATTACGCTTTTCACAAGATGATTTAAAATTTGCACACACATAATATACTTTTATACATAATATTTCCACAGATGAAAACACTCTTTACCACAGTTATTCATATACTTTGCATATCCTATCTCTGTATATATTTTTATACAGCATTTATTTTACTTAACTTCTATTTTTTTTTTTTTATTTACTTGCGTTGATAATTTATTTAAGTGCACCCCGTCTATCCTTTACACACTAACAGTATATATTTAAAACTCAACTTCAGTGTCTTCAGTACTGGCCCGCAATTTTGGCTAAGCTTCCCACACAACAATTTATCCAGCAAAAGCCCGTGGTTCGTTTCCGAACGACACGGCACCAAGTACGGGTTTCGGTGGTCTATGTGGTGAGGTGAATTTTACACATAAATACACTAAACTTAAACACATAAATACATTAAAGATACTCACCAAATAGTTCCACCAGGCTCAAGCGCGTTAAAGTATAGTGGGGTCCGATTGGACCAAAGTACATTGCGTTTACTACAACAAAATAATCACTCCCATTTTTGTGGCCAACTACAATTTATTTATAGAACACATGAAATCTCAATTTTAAACATTAATATACAAATACACAATTACAAAAAAAGTTCCCCAAATTTACCTAAACTTGACCTCGGGGTGCACAGTTTATTTTGCATTAATTTGCATATTTATAAAAATCCAAATTTGTAATTAAGTTACTTTTGTTAAGAACACAATACATATATATTCAATTTTGCAAAAAAAAACACCCATTTAGCATAACCTTGCCCTCACACTATTGGATTACATCAGTTACTTGAACATTCATGTATGCATTTTAAAATCAATATATAATTTCCATACCTTCATACATAGGACTCTCACTGAGTGCTGTAGCTGACCTCTGCACGTAGGAAAGGGTAGCACAATTAATTGAATGTTTATTCATTTATTTGAATGGTTCGTGGAAAACACTACCAGTCCGGGAAACACTAGGTTGCATATCATCAGGTCACGAAAATTTATGCCAAGTATTATTTTGGAGATGGGCACACCGTCCACTTTCCTTCTCCTCCTCTTAATATCTGCCTCAGTCCCAGCGGCTCTTGAGTGAGCATGCGTACAGGTTTTGCCAAATATATATACGTTTTCGTAGAGGCTTGTCTGCTGCTTAGGATCCCGGGATTGATGCTCCTCAACACTCCATACACGCAGTGTTACAGTTACCACGGCTTAAATGCAGCTAAAGGAGCAAGGTCCTCCACGGCGCCGTTTTAGTGGTAGAGCTGTGTTGCACTGCAACTAACAAAAACAAAAAATGACGATGGGCATACTGTTCACTTTCCTTCTCCTCCTCTTAATGCGGCTTAGACCCAGCGGCTCTTGAGTGAGCATGCGTACAGGCCCTTGCCTAAAGAGTGGAGATCGGATACTTTATTTGTAGAGATTGACTGCTGCTTAGGAGCCCTGGATTGATGCTCCGCAAATTATTCCGTGCACACAGTATTTACGTAACCACGGCTTAAATGCAGCTAAAGGAGCAAAGGTCCTACACCGCGCCGTTTTGGTGGTAGAGCTGTGTGTACTGCGACCAATTAACACATGACGACCTTCTTCCATTTTCTGGTCGAACTGCCCGAAGAAAAAGCGCCCTCGCGCTGAGTTGGCTCGGCTCGTCTTGGCTACGAGTCGGCATCTATACCGGACTCACTACATCGGCCCCTCGGCAAAGACATTTGCCGCCCGAGATAGGAACCGCGGATGCCGGGTCAGAGATGCATCAAAAACACATGCCGGATCGGCTACACCGAAATACAAGTGCCCCGCACTTGGAGTGCTCTCTACTCGAGCTCAGAAAAGCAACTAACGATATTTACATTTCTTAAAACTTTCAGAATTTTACAAACAAGGGGAACGACAAAAACAGGGAGGAAGTCCCCCCAACTCTCATTCGCTGTTCCCAAACGCTATAAAAAAGGAGGAGGTCCAAAAATGCTTCACCATTGGTCTTTGAAGCGACGCTAATTTTTTATGCGTTCCACTAAAAAAAACAAGAACCAGAGGGCATTCTCGAGAACCGGGTGGTCCCAAGGAGGTACCCCGACGCGAGCCACACCTGACAGGGCTATAAATTTTCAAAGATTTGTAGCTCAACTTTGACATTTTGCTGCAATTAAATCTCTGAATATTTACAATCCATGTCAGTGCGCACACAACCCAACGGCGCCAAAAAATCCCAATTCCGTCTGTGCAAAGGCCTAGCTATAAACATACATCACAAAAACATAGTATACATTTCAATATATTTACCATTCCCTTTTTCCAGGGTTACGTATAAAGATATGTGATTACAGTATCACAAACTCGTCACACAGTTTCATCTCGCGAAGTATTTCATCTATCAAACCAATCCAATTTTCACGTTAATACCTTATGTCATTTACGTACGTCATGACTACGTTTTTCCCCGTCTCATGCATTTTCGTTACGAATTATATACGGTTCAATATCTTCAGATGACATGTTCTTCTGGTTCTAACGCGTCGATTCTTGAACAATACTACATAGGTTTGAACGTAAATTACATAAAAAAGTAAAACTAAAGAGAAAATAGATAAAATTTTGAGAAAAAAAAATATCTCCATGTCCTCCCGTACACAATAGTGGATCCCGAAAAAAATAAAAAATGGAAATGTATGAAATGGGGGGAAACGTAGTCATGACGTATGTAAATGACTTAAGGTATTAACGTGAAAATTGGATTGGTTTGATAGATGAAATACTTTGCGAGATGAAACTGTGTGCCGAGTTTTAGCTCTCTGTGTGCTCTAGGACTAAAGCTCGGGCACTAATCACTTGGCCGTACCACCCCTTATAGAACTTAAAGTAGTTAATAGTATACTGAATCCAATAAGGCTCCAGTTTACAATTAACTACTTCTGTGTTGAATACATGAAAACTACATATATGAACTTTTGCAAGAGATGTATTAAATTAACCGCCAAAAATAACCAAAACACAGAAAGATACATTTACTTATATCAATCCTGATTTTGCAATAATGGCCATTTATCCCAGAGGGCGTTAACAATCTCGCCCAATGCCAGTCAGGATAGATTCGCAGAAGAATATTTTTATGTGTGAAAATACTTCTCATTGCATCTTGCTCATTTATACTGTATTGCATTAAGATTTGTATTTCTTTATTATTTATAAATATTTCGTGACCATGGAAAATAAAAATGTATTTGGAAAAGAGTTACTGACACCATAAAATTATCAAAAAACGGTAGCCATCACTTATTAACCCCAAATTATCGTACCTAATTAGTTCCCCAAATTAGCCCTCCAAATTACCGTACCTAAATTAGCCCTCAAATTACCGTACTTAAATTAGCACCTAAATTACCGTACCTAAATTAGCCTCCCACATTAGCCCTCCAAATTACCGTACCTAAATTAGCCCCCCCCAAAAAAAAATTACCGTACCTAAATTAGCCCTCCAAATAACAGTACCTAAATTATCCCCAAATTACCGTACCTAAATTAGCTCCCAAATTAGCGTACCTAAATTAGCCCCCAAATTACCGTACCTAAATTAGTCCCCCAAATTACCGTACCTAAATTAACCCCCCCAAATTACCCTACAGTTTAAGGTTAAACGAAAAAATGAAACTTCGTAATTAATAATAGATGTCAACCTGTTTCGGAGGCAAAAAGTAGTCTCCATCTTCAAGATGAAAAGACAGAGCAGTCATTTCTGTCGAAGCAAGAGTGGTTTCAGAAACTTATCTTGCTTTCACTAAGGTAGCCACTTAATCGGGTAACTGATATTCGCATAGAATATTGAGGAACGAAAACAAACCCCATAGGGTTAAAATGTTGCACATGCCCGTTTTATCGCATGGTAATCCCCGGTTAATTACAACAATCTCGTGAATTTCAGTTTCAATGTTAGAAGATATGAGAGTGAAAAGCGATAAATTGCCAAACTTGGCAACCTTTGGTTTTTCACGTGTTAGTTCAAATGGTATATCTTCTTCCTTAATGAAGAAAGATGGCTGTCTCTACAGACTATAGCGAAAAATCTAAGCGTCATACAACCATGAAATTGGGTCACAGGTATTTAAGGCCTGGAGTAGGTGTACCTCGGTGTTATTGTTTTTAATTTCGAATTAATTTTTTTTATTTATTTTATAGGCTCAACTTTCCTTTGTGACCGCAAAACACTGGATAAAGCGCGTGGAGAAAAATGTAGCACGAATTTCATTCGAGGCACGGTGGCAAGATATCATAGACAAGCGTCTCGGTAGCGGCACCGGGAATTCCAGACGAATTCCATCTTCATATTTATTAGGGTCCATGCGGATTTCCGCAAAATCGCCTGTTTCAGGAGCGGTTGAATATACTGTCAATTGTGATTCTCGTAATTTTTGTTTTTGCGAAGAACACGTGCGATTTAATTCTTGAAATTTTCGGACCGAAACCTTTTTAAACTGTGTTCAGCTGCATTATTTAAGCAGCGGGTGCTTATTTAATTATTTATACATAGTCGATGTTTATTTAGAAACCGGGCAACGTCGGATAATTCGTTCTATTAGTACGTAATAAATAAAAAGAAGGTATTGTGTATATAGTAATACATTACAACTATTTACTATGTAAATTATTGTAATTGTTTTATATTAATTACATGAATAGTCAAGAGGAGTATTTAGTTCTATAGTCAAGAAAAGTATTAATATAGTTCTATAACTAAGAGGAGTATAATTAATATAAATATGTGTACCCAGTTAACCGTACGCAATAGAGGGGATCCAAGTGTATGCAGTTAACCTGGGCCAACGCCATTTTGATTTTCGGATTAAAAGCAATTAAAGTTTAAATACAGTCTTAGCTAATATTAAATTTCGACAAAATAAAAATGAAGATCATACCAGCGAGCATTTCATACATTTCTGTGCTGATAAAAGGCCTTATGGTGTAGTTCTGCTTAATTGAAGGACCTTGGGCAATAAAAATAGCCTGTTAAATAAAAATATTATTATTTTAAAACATAACATCATCTTAGTACTCAGTATTTGATATTGGGACAAAAACATGCGCTTCATACATTTAAATAAGGGGTAATAGGATTCTTAAAATGTTAAAAAGTAAAAGTAATTAATCATATTTCAGCATTATCTCCCAATATTAAAAAAAAATGTAGCTGACGCAGCCGCTGTTTGACAAATTTCTCGTTCCTCTGTTTCTTACCGCAAAAAGAAAAAGCGATAATACATATAAAAATATAAAATTGGGTACACTTGTAGAGAAAGGTTTTTGATATTTAATAATTAAAATGATATCACGTCTACTTCAATATTTAAGAATAAATTAAAGACGCAAATCATAGATAAAAAGGTCATTTAATCAAACAAAACCATCCTATAAGACGCACAAATATTAAAAGGCCAGAGCGCTTTCGGGCATCACCATATCCTTCATCAGTGGCTATGTGAAAAATTACCGTGGAAACAAGCTTATATATAGACCGAATCAGCAGACAAAATTTGCATAAAACAACTACGGAATAATGACAATTAAATGGTATTATAAGCAAGCTATTAAAGATTAAACAATTACAAAATTACAATAAAAAGTGTTATAAACGGGAGATTTAAAATTTAAACAAGTATTAAATACAAACACAGAAGAAAAGACAATGAAACACGCCCAAATTTCAGCCGAGCATAAATTACATTAAAATGAAATGTCACAGATAATTGTGTACAGGTTTGACATGCATAGAGTCGAGAACGAGTCGCCAGGCGTCACTTAAAACTTGCACAGGATCAAAATTAAAAATGGAATCACGGTACATATAAATAAACAGGGATTCATAAAGAAGAATATTACGAGGGTTATTGCAACGAAATAAAAGGAAAGTTTTTTCAAAAAAGAGTTGAAAGTTATCATTAACAACACTTTGGGCAAGAGCCGTAGAAAGTTTGCCATTCTTGATGTCACGAGCATGTTCAAGTGAACGGATACCAACAGTACGCTTAGTACTACCAATATAAAACTTGTAGTCATTATCAGGAGTTAAAAGGGATACAACGTCAAGAATGGCAAACTCTCTACGGCTCTTGCCCAATACGTTGTTAATGATATTTTTCAACCCGTTTTTGAAAAAACTTTCCTTTTAATTCGTTGCAATAACCCTCGTAATATTCTTCTTTATGAATCCCTGTTTATTTATATGTACCGTGATTCCATTTGTAATTTTGATCCTATGCAAATTTTAAGTGACGCTTGGCGACTCGTTCTCGACTCTGTGCATGTCAAACCTGTATACAGTTATCTGTGACATTTCATTTTAATGTAATTTATGCTCGGCTAAAATTTGGCCATGTTTCATTGTCTTTTCTTTTGTGTTTGTATTTAATACTTGTTTAAATTTTAAATCTCCCGTTTATAACACTTTTTATTGTAATTTTGTAATTGTTTGATCTTTAATAGCTTGCTTATAATACCATTTAATTGTCATTATTCCGTAGTTGTTTTATGCAAATTTTGTTTGCAGATTTGGTCTATATACAAGCTTGTTTCCACGGAAATTTTCATATAGTCGCTGATGGAGGGTATGGTGATGCCCGAAAGTGCTCTGGCCTTTTAATACGTCTTATAGGATGGTTATATTTGATTAAATGACCTTTTTATCTATGACTTGTGTCTTTAATTTATGCTTAAATATTGAAGTAGACAGGATATTTTAATTATTAAATATCAAAAACCTTTTTCTACAAATGTACCCAATTTTATATTTTTGTATGTATTATCGTTTTTGTTTTGTTTTTTGCGGTAAGAAACAGAGGAACGAGAAATTTGTCAAACAGCGGCTGCTTCAGCTTCCTTTTTATTTAATATACCTAGTAATAGAGAGAAATAATAGGAGGTATACCTTAGTATACCTAGTAACATAGAGAAATAATAGGGGTATACCTTAGTATACTTAGTAATATACTATAGAGAAATAATAGGGGTTTTTATCTTAGTGTACTTAGTATACCTCCTAGTATACCTTATAAAATATACATTATAAAAAGATACGTTTTCTTTCTAGTGATAAATCTATATATTTCTTAATGTAAAAATGTTTTATACATAATATAGAGACTATGAGCCATTTGTAGATCAAAACATTGACATAACAGCTTACTCACAACATTAACTCAGAAAATTTCACATCCAAAGCAAAACTTTTGTATCTAATTATATACTTCAAGAACAATTACTTATTTTGAACCTAAATAAATTTTTTATTTAAGGTACATTTCTATTTAATGCAATGCTGCAACCTCTTACAAAAAATATTTTTGCAGCGAGTAAACATGAAAATATTTAGATTGAGTTTACCGGGACTAACATATTATTCTGAAACAATTTCACGAAAAATATTGAGACGTTTCAGAACCATCTTGACCACAGTGTTAAAAAATCTGATGTGGGCAACACATGACTTTCCTTATATAATGCAATGAATTTACTACTTTTACAGTTAAAAAAATGTTATTCTTATAGTAGATACTTATAGTCTTTCAAAGATATTGAATTTTCTTCAATTAGTCGTCATTTTCATCGATTTAGCGTCATTTTTATCAATTTGGCGAGATTTTTGTTAATTTGGCAACAATTAAAAATGTCGCCAAGTTGGCAACATTCCACCAAATTCGTCGCCAAAATCTCGCCAAGCGTTATGGATGAAAAAATAAGTTATTCTTACAGCAGATAAATAACTATTGGCGTTCAAATACAAAATTATTACTCAAAGTATCTTTTTTCATGAATGGAACGAGCTAGATCCACGAGAATGATGTCACCTAATTTATCGCATGGTATTACATATGAAAAGTGAACATGTTTCCCAATAGGAAATATTTTTTTTTATTTTATATAACTTTTTGATAATTTTTTTGGAAAATGTGCAGTATCTCGAGAACGGTTCATGTTAGCGTTCTAAAATTTATGTCAATCGTTTTCTAATGAAAATTTACATAAGAAATGTCTATTTGCATAACTTTATTAGCGGTTTTGATTTTTTGACGATGTTTTCAAAATTTCACTCGAAAATTTAGGGGGGGGGGGTCTGAACATTCGATTGCGTATGAAAAAAAATAGGCTTCCAGTGTTTACGGATTGTGATTTTTGTACCAAATTTCGTTCCAATCGGTCTATTCGTTTGTCAGTTATCGTTTCCATAGACTCACTGACACACACATATATACTTACACACCCACACACATACACACACACACACATATATATATATATATATACTTTCACACACACACACACATATATATATATATATATATACTTTCACACACACACACACACATCACTTCAAAAATGTTTGAATGTTTGATTCGTGATCATGGATGCTTGAAACGTGCTCTCCCGTCGAAAACTCGAATTCGAATTTTCGACTCCGTCACAATACTTTCCTTATACATTATGTATATAAGGAAAGTAAAAATAACAGTCTGAGTAAAACGATTTTAAAATTATTTCTTAAACATTTATCTGCTTTTAGAACCTGAGACATTTTGGGGCATAACTCCATAATTATAAGAATTTTTCATAGGAATTGTTTTAAAATGTTCAGTAATGTTTTCAAATACTATATTCTTTTTTCAAAAATCGAGTTTAATGAAAATTCAATAGCCTCCTTCAATCCCTTAATAGAACAAATTTTTGATACCGTGAGTGAGATTGCGTCACACGATATATGTTTATTACTTTCCCTATAATATAGTATAATGTATAGGGAAAGTATTGTGACGGTATCGAAAATTCTAAGTCAAGTTTTCAACGGAAGAGTACCTTTCAAGTATCCCTAAATTCGAATCGATCGTTTTTGTGTTGATGACTGTGTGTATGATATCAACAAAATGAGTCTGTGGAGAAGATATCTTACGGACAAATGGAGCATTTCGAACGAAATTTAGTGCAAAATTTACAATCCATAAATACTGGAAACCTATTGATTCTAAATACAATCGAATATTCAGAATACCATCAAATTTTCGAATGAAATTTTGAAAAAAACCATCAAAAAATCAGAAACTTCAATAATGTTACGTAAATAATCATTTATCATATAATTTTTTTATTAGAAAACGATTGACATAAATTGTAGAACTCTAGCATGAACCATTCTCGAGATATTACACTTTTTCAAATGTATTTATCAAAAAATCCCATAAAATTTAAAGAGTCTTAACTATTATGAAATAAGTTCACTTTTCATGTATAATATTATGCGATAAATGAGTCAACATCTTTCTCGCATATCTAGTTCGTTCCATTCACAAAATAAGATACGTTGTGCAATGGTTTTGTATTTTGACACCCAACAATTCGCCACTTGTTATTTATATTTATTTATTTACTTATTTCTGTCTGTCAGTAATATACAAGGGAACAAGTCCAATTACAATACAGGGAATCATACATCGAGGTAAAATCCTCATACACGTATTTAAAACAAAAAATCAGACATAGCAAGCAAATCAATGTTATTTAAATATAAATCTATATAAATAATATTGAAAATCAGTTTGTCTGTATGTTTGTCTCATCATTACGGGAGAACAACTGAACCGCTTTTATTGAAATTTTGTGGGGAGACTTGGAATAGCCCCACTTAAAATTTTGTCCATGTTTCGAGTTTCTAAGATCAGTAGCGGTCGAGATACAAACTAAAAACGAACAACTAAACCTTCCATAGGGGTAGCATTATGCAGACAATTTATTTGAAGAAATTTATATCATGTCACTTAACAACGGGTTTAAATCCAATGTGTTTATGCAGCAGACGATTTTTATTAAAGCTTTTCCGATTTAAAAATTAAAGATATAAATAAAATAAATCAATTACGGTCTTCAGATTTAAACATTATTATTACTTTCGGAGATTATTGATATTTTAAATTTATTACGTCATTGTTTTATTTTTTCAAAATTTGTTGAAACTCATATATTGTACGTAGTACGGGTAATCTTCTACATATGCACGGGTATATCTTCTAATCTACGAGAATATAAATAGTACATGTATATTAGCACATATTTTGACATATATTGGCATATATTGGAATCAATTATGGCCTTTAGGTTTAAAGATTAAGAGTTATTGATGTATGTTCAATTTATTACGTCATCTGCTTTATTTTGGCAAAGATTTTAGAAACTCATATATTGTAGTACGTATAATCTTCTACTAATACACTGGTATATCTTCAAATATTCGCGAATATAAGTAGTACGAGGCTCATATAATTTTAGCGCTTTTATTTTGCATATATTGGGTCAACTTCATACTTTTTTGTAAATTTATTTACAAATGAGACCAGGTTTTATTCTTCAGATCCGCCCGAGAAGATAATTTTATATAGCAAGTACAGATATTCTTAAACTTATTTTTAGGAGCATTAAATTAAATATTTTGATAGAATATTTTGATAACAATGTCGTTTAGCATACTATAGGAATTTGCACATGATCGTGAATTTTAAGTTTATTTTATATAATATACTCCATACGAAGAACGGGTATACTGTTAGTAAAGTATGAAATTTAAAAATAGAAAATTTTCTCAAAATATTGTGATTAACATTAGCTGTAATGTGAAATAACAAATAACACCTTAAACTAGGTTTGCTAGCATAAAGATCGATCACATTTAAAAGTGCACTTCAATCAATCTTATTGTTGAGTAATTTCCTAAACTACACCATACACAACAAGTTCTTCTGAGATTTTAATGAATTAATACCAAACAAGTCCCTGAGATACACATAAGAAATGTTACCGGAGTATAAACCATTGACCTTAAAATAAAGGAACCCCACAAACTTCTTCTAAACCTTTTCAATCACATGAACTGAACATAATAAGAGTCCCAAATTAAAGAACGGAACACGACACCAACCAACCAACCAACCAAATTAAAGAACCGTGTTGCAATAATGGTCGAACAATAGAATCAAAACAATAGAATTAATCAAAACAATAGAATTAATCAAAACAATAGAATAGAAACAATAGAATTAAAACATTAATATTAGTAACATCCCTAGTCTTCCTAAAAAACAAAACCAAGTAGCCTTATAAACTCTTGAAACAACATATTGAATATATAAATTGAATTTGAACTCAGAATCGAAAAATATGTCCAAGTCATTGAAGCCATTCACACGAGTGAGGAATTCAGATTTAATGCGGTGGGTAAAAAAATTTTAGTATGCCTATGAGTAAAGCTGATATTATTGCATTTTGAAATATTTAACTTAAGCTTATTATGTACTGACCAGAGATACAGATCGATTTGATTAAGATTACGATTGAATTAAAATTACGATTTGATTAAGATCAAATCGTAATTTGTAGCAATCATAAATAGTTTCAATACACCTATAGAATTTAAGATCATCAGCAAACAGAAGACAACTCGAAAATTGAAGCACCGTGGGAATGTTATTTATAAAAAGTAGGAATAACAAAGATCCAAGGTTAGAACCCCGAGGAACAACAGATAAATTCGAAAAAGAATATAACACAACAGAACAATAGGTAACAGTAAGAGATCTCATCGTTAAAAATGAAATAAGCAATCCAAAATGTCCTAACTGAACATCATTTTATACAATTTTAATATTAAAACTCCAAAGTCAGTTCTGTCAAAAGTTTTTTCAAAGTCTGTTTAAAAAACATCCAGCTGGCTATTATTCTTAAGGGAACAGGCAATTCCATTACAAATGCAGGGCAAATTAGTAGCAGAACTACATTTGGATACAAAACCATGTCGAAAAGGAGAAATATTGTTTTTAACTCGATTGTAAATTTTATTCTGCATATTACATTCAAAAATTTTAGGAAATGGAGATAAAATAGCGATGGGTCTGTAATTATTAAGATCATTTCTAAATCCTTTTTTAAAGACAGACAAAAAGTTAGCAGAATTCCATAAGTTGGGAAAAGATTTGAATTTTAAGAACAAGTTGAATAACATTAAAAATGGAGAAAAAAAAGACTCACAGCAGCCCTTAACAATAACATTGCTATAAACA
Source organism: Amaurobius ferox (assembly GCA_951213105.1). NCBI lineage: Eukaryota > Metazoa > Arthropoda > Arachnida > Araneae > Amaurobiidae > Amaurobius > Amaurobius ferox. The sequence continues at coordinate 129,596,555 of OX578147.1, forward strand.
AGAAATTTAGCCGATTTTAATTGCTTGATAGCATTTAGCACATCAGTAGTAATATAAAGAATATCAACAGTAATATAAAGAATATTAACACAATCACCAATATAGTTAGCATCAATAGTATCAGGAATACACAGAGATTTATCAAATAAGGTACTTTCCACACACAGAAAAATAAGCTACTACACAAGCTGAAGTAGTCAGCAAAAGCTCGAGAATCATTAAGTCATTAGATCGAAAATCATTAAGTTTTCTATTATCAAGGTAAAAATTCATATCAGTAATCAGTTTTCTTATTAACATCACGACTACAGTACTTGTTGAATTTTTTGGGGTCAGCTGTAAAGTCAGTTTCAAGGCCACAGATATAATTTTTATAGTCACTGTCAATGTTTAATTTACTAATCTTTCTATATTCACCAAATAATTCATAGTCTTTAGCATCACCCGAACTTTTATACCTGCGATGACATTTGACTTTGAACTTAACTTGTTTTACAATCTCACTAGTGGACCAAACAGGATAATGTCTTTAGAGTAGTACTTTACAGGAACATGAGAGTATACAACACCCTTAACAATATCATCAAAGTACGAAACAGCACAATCAATATGATTAAAACGACATAATGGGCTCAAATCAATATCACGAAAAACGTTATACAAGTTCAAATAGTCAATTCTACTAAAACTTGTTGAAACACTGGGATCGATGATTTTTGACACCAATGACATTAATAGAGACAGTAATATCAAGAGCAGGGTGGTACGGATCCTCGACAAGTGAGTCAATAGATTTAAAAACATCAATGACAAAATTCTAACCAGTTAATATTGAAATCACCAATAAGTAAGAATCCAGCATCAAACACGCCAAGTAAATTTTCTAAGCATTTAAACAAATCGTCATGAAGATCAATACAAGAACAGGGTCTAAAATATACTATGCCAATATACAATCTAAATTTCTTTAGAAAATCTCAGACAGTTTTACACATGAAACGGTTGCTAGTTCACTGTGATTTGTTATCACTAACCAACTCTTACAATTAGAGAAAAATCACACGCAATTAGCACCCGCACGACGCAAGCAAAACAAAAACAATCTCGTTGTGACCTGCAGCCTGCAGATTCAAATGACAAGGGATTCTAGGCGATCGGAATTCAGGCGAAAGATTCGTTGCGTAGTACCCAACACGCGATCCTCTTACCTATCTATTGATAGATTTTTCCCTCGAACTTTTAAATAGTTTAACGCCTACGGCTTGTTAAGTTTTTTTACTATCTTTACCGGGTCACTCACAAAAGCTTGACGGACCACAGGTTGAGTATCGCTCACCTAAAATAATGGATTTGTGTTCTAGAGGGCACAAAACGTATAGATTCATCAAAAACTCAAGTTCCTATTTCCGGACATATTCCGAATTCCAATACTTTTCCTGTGCATTGTCATGTAATGTAAGGAAAGTAATAATTAAACCCACAAGATATTTGCAACACTTATAAACTACAAGAAAAAAAAATGTATCATACCCTCATATCTGGAAACATGTTATCATAGCCATGAGCTCCTCCAGTGCATATTTCATCACCCTGTTTAACATCTTCACTGAAATGAAATTTGCAGAGGAAAACTGGCTATTAGTCCTGAGATATAAAGTCATGGATTCATCACATACAATTTTCTTTTTCGTTTCATTCGAGTTTTAAAAAAATCAATAGCGAGCTGTTTTGGTCAACCATCATCAATCACCTGAGAACATGGTGCGATGTGACATGCTTCGTGTCATTGTCAATTCGCAGGTAATCAGGTAATAATTGATCACAAAATTCCTTACAGAAAATATTTTAGAATTTTTCCGGTAGAAGTTTTTATTACAAATCCTGGGCGATTAAACCTTGGTCAACATACAAATTCTGTCAGCAATAAACTGAGAGAAAATAATGCATTGCATTCTGAATTTACAACACTTGAATGAACCTTATGGCTGGAATCACAGCAAAAAATGGCTGGATTTCATAAATGGTCATTATAAATAGCTGCAAACTTAGCCATTTTATTCTTAAATTTAGCCGTTTCAGATACCAAATGTTCCAAAAAATGGCCAAATCTTGCCATGAAATTACTAAATTGGCAACTCTGATTGCATTTTTTCTGGTTTTGAAGTAAATGACAGAAAATATTCATAGATAAAATTCTTCTCACTTATTTATTATAATAGAATCTGCAGATTAATAAGCTATAATAAAAACACAAATTTTCATATATTATTTTAAAAGTAGAAATTCAGGGAAGAAATCCATACTGAATTATAAAAAAACTAAGCAAATATTTTTAGAAATTATATTATATTTTTGTACCATAATAAAGTGATATGTTGATTTAGTATTTTGCGATTGTTATATATAGTTTTGAAATTTCATACTTTATTTTGAAATTACAAACATGTTTATATACTGTTTCTAAATATAGAATTTCAATAAGTAAACCATGTTATGTAATAAATTAATTGGAGTGTGTCTCAACTCGACTTTCTCAGACCAAAATTCATTTTTTTTTTTAATTTTACAAGAAAAAAATTTGAAAAATCGATATCGTGGATTCAAATTATACAACTATAACATGTAACCCTTCACTTTAAAGTACCTGAAAAAATCCTTCGATTGATACCATATTTGACAATGTACCCCCCTGAGGGGGTACCATTATAAAGTATGGTATCTATCTTCCATCGGGGTCTAATGACGTCACTAGGGATAATGGGGCCCACAAGGGTGCCAATGACGTAACTAGGGGTTAATAGGGTCCCCAAGGGGACTAATTACGTTACGAACAAAAAAGATTATATCGCCTGTTATTTTTCACAACAATAATTGAAACTATTAAGTCTCGTCATCGAGCCATAAACAAACCCTTTTATGCATGATTATATTAAATTTTGTCCTATGCTGCCACGTTAAGGAAATATAAAATTCCGAACATATTTCGAAGTTTTCGCTCGAATTTAGAAAAAGTGCATCTAGTTCTAGATTTTTTAATAACAAAGCCGGATATAAAGTTCCGTGAACTTCCATTCATATTTGTGGCTACTATCGTGATCACAAGAAATAGATTACAGACACACAGACATCACTCAAAAAATAGTTAAAACGTGTTCGGGAGGTCCTAAAACATATTTTGGCATCAAGATCTCGAAGTCGAAAATTTTTGTAAAAATAATGCTTTATACTATATTGCATAGTTCGGCAAAGTAAAAATTAAGCAAATATGGATAGAAATTATAATACATCTTTACACCGTAATGAAGTGATACATTTAGTGATTTACATATTCTACGTATTCTATATGTATAATCTACATACGTATTCAACGCGAATTATATATTAGGGTTTTACACTCGTAGAAACCCAACCCTGGTGACGAATGATCAGTTGAGCACATATTTGCTTCTAAACTATATACAATTGACCGAGCTTCGCGATGCGGAAGATTACATACCACAAACGACTCTGCCTCATTTAATAATGATTTTAAATTTCACACACATATTAACTACTACAAATTTTGTTTACAAATGCCGGTCGTTTGGCCGCTAGGACATTCGACAACGAACTCCCCAGCATCCCTCAATGATTGAATTAAAAGTCACTAGTGCAGGGCACTCGTTCAAATGTTTTCCAGACATAGGCTGTCCTAAATCACATAAAATACAATCCGAGGAAGCAAGTCCAATTCGATGGAGGTGATCCCTGAGACTGTCATGGCCAGTCAAAAATCTGAAACTGGCAACTGCTTCTCGTCGAAGAACCTCTGGAATGACTGAAATGGTCTTGCTGAAGAGCCTTCATGACTTTCCCTTAGATGTCTCCAGAGATTCTGCATTAATTTATTTTTTGTGTAGCATTTTAATGTGCAGTTGTGCTGAGTGAAAAGTCACAGACATGGAGTTAGAAAGGAGGAGATAAAACTCCCATGGATGAAACTCTTGAAAATGCCATAATGCTTTGAGATTTATATCTTGGTGTCGCTAGTGTTAGTAAAGTAGTTGCTATTGTTAGTTGACACTATAGAAAGACGTAGTATTTAGTATATGTATTTTTGATTATTTTTAAATTAAAGGCTGCCCTAATATGAGTATAATTAACCAGTATTTTTGCATAGTTGCAGGAAAGAGTACAGAATATAGGGAGATAAAAAATAATTGAAAGGTAAAATTATTTTGAATACTTGGGAATATTCTTTATGGCTTCAGTTCTACTACTCATTGCACTAATAATTTATTTTAACAAAATTGATAGTTCAAATAAATATTTTATGTCTTTCACAATAGCAATGCATACAATACAGAACTACTTATCTTATCCCAGCGCCACTTGAATGATTGTCTTAAACGATATTGGCGTTTTCTTAATATGAAGATTTAACTCCTTACTTTTACCACCATGCTCATAGACTTTGAGAATCTCTGCTCCACCATAGCACCGTTTTTGGCCAAAAAGTATGCTTTTTAATTTCCCAGTACTCCTCAATGTGCAGGTTCTCGCTGTAAAGTGATTCTGTGCGGCATTAAGTCTCTCAAAAGTGATCTGATTTCTTAAATCCGGGTGCCAGTGTTTCTCTGGTTGCTGGAAAGCGCCTGGAGAGCCGAACTAGAGTCCGAGAGGAAAACCTCTCTGTTGAATGAAGGACGAAGTGCAAGTTGTTGCAATGCCACAAAAATTTAACTACTACAAATAAAAAAATCTGATGTGGGCAACACATGACTTTCCTTATATAATGTAATGAATGTACCACTTTTACAGTAAAAAAATAGCTTTTTCTTATAGTAGATACTAATATTCTTTCCAAGATATTGAATTTTCGACAATGAGTCGTCATTTTCATTGATTTAGCCTCATTTTAATCCATTTGGCGAGATTTTCGTTAACTTGGCAGCATTTCAAAAAGTCGCCAAGTTGGCGACATTCCGTCAAATTTGTCGCCAAAATCTCGCCAAACGTTATGCACTAAGAAAAAAGTTATTCTTACAGCAGATAAATGACTATTGGCGTTCAAATACAAAAGTATTATTCAAAGTATCTTTTTTCATGAATGGAAAGAACTAGATCCACGAGAATGATGTCACCCAATTTATCGCATGGTATTACATATGAAAAGGGAACATGTTTCTCAATAGGAAGTATTTTTTTTTTATTTTATATGATTTTTGACAATTTTTTTTTAAAAAATGTACAATATCTCGGGAACGGTTCGTGTTAGCGTTCTAAAATTTATGTCAATCGTTTTCTAATGAAAAATTACATAAGGAATGTCTGTTTGCGTAACTTTACTATGCGTTTTGATTTTTTGACGATTTTTTCAAAATTTCATTCGAAAATTTAGGGGGGTTCTGAACATTCGATTGCGTATAAAAACAATAGGCTTCCAGTGTTTACGGATTGTGATTTTTGTACCAAATTTCGTTCGAATTGGTCCATTCATTCGTCAGTTATCGTCTCCACAGACTCACTGACACACACACACACAGACATCACTTCAAAAGTGTTCGATTCGTGATCAGGGATGCTTGAAACGTGCTCTCCCGTCGAAAACTCGAATTCGAATTTTCGACCCCGTCACAATACTTTCCTTATACATTATGTATATAAGGAAAGTAATAATCCAAACATTTTAAATGAACTGACATAAATTTCAAAATAATACGGCTATTACCTTACAACTGTCCAACCTGCATCCATCTCTAAAAATATGGGTTCAATACGGGAGTGATCAGCATAGTGCATTCTCACAGGAAGCTGTTCTTTAAGATAGGCTCTCATGTGTGGACTCTTGCACTTCAACTTTGATACCATATCGTTTGCTAGAGCTAAAAAGTACAAACCAGCTCAGAACTCAAATAAGAGGGCATCATTTAAAAGAACAGTAACTGTCGTTTATTAGATGCAGTCGCTTAATTCCAAGGTAAGGACCACCAACTGTGCTACTGTGCTCATGTTCATCAACATGGGGCTTTCTTAATCACAAAGTAAAGTTTCCGAATAATATACGATTATTGGCGGTGGATTCATTCCGATAGAATTTTATTCGAAACGGTTTTACGTGAATAATATATTGTAAAATAAAGCTTCAATAATATATCCTTATAGAGCTCTCAAAGGACTACAAATTGCTGGCGTAATATTCATAGCTGGTTAAAATCATATATATATATATATATATATAAAATTATCAATATGTGATTTAGATATTAATAATAAATTTTTGACATTTCCATATATTGTGCTTATACCTAAATTTCATAAAAATCCTATTAAATTTAGAACTGTTACTAGTGGTCATAATTAATACTCTACTACTGCTAGTAAATTATTACTAAATTATTTAAACGTACTAAATAGTAATTTACGAGATTCTGGTGATAGCTTCATTATTCTAAATAACAGTAAAGAATTAAAACATAAATTAAAAACGCTTGGTAAAATAATAGGATTTCAAAATTTTGATTTTAAAGATCTTTTTAATAATATTAAGATCACTGATCTATATGATGTCATTTTAACTTTATATAATGCTTATATTACTAATTATTCTAATCTTACTAAATTTACCAATTTTCCTAAGCTTCTCCATTTTGTTCTTATTATATCTTTCAAGGTAATAAATTATACTTACAAGTCTCAGGTGTTCCACAAGGTGGCTGTAGTAGCAGTATGTTAGCTAATTTATACCTATATCAATATGAAAAATTCTTTACTTCAACAGATTATAAAATTTATAGATATGTAGATGATCTGATTTGTCTTGTATTTACTGATAACTATGTCATAGATATAGATTTCTATCCGGATAATTTGGAATTAATACCTAATGAAACTTCTATTAGTAATAATATATATTATTTGGATTTAAATCTAATTATAGAACCTGCTCATGGGATAGTTACTAATTTATATGATAAAAAAGATTTTTTTAAATTTAATATTAATAAATTATTACCTTTTAATTCCAGCAACTCGATTTAATTGTTTAGAAATATTATACTTAATCAACTTTTTAGAATTTATAGATTATCAGATAAAAAATTTCATGCTTTGCACATTAATAACCTCAAAATTACCAGTAAAATGTATCAATATCCTGCATATTTAGTAAATAGTATAGTTAATAAGTTTCGATTAGCCTAAAATTCTCATATTCTCCCCTTATTATCTTATTTTAGCCGTACTTCTTCATTCTCTTGAAATTATATTTTCATCCTTTTATCTTGAAGCTTTAACTGTTGAATAACTCATTTTATTGCTTTTGCGCAGTACTGTTTTTATTACTCTCTTTGGCAACAGCAAATCACATCTTTTCATTTTGGCATATGGCAACATTGCTCTAGTCATATTTTGCTCGTCATGGTTGCGCTGATGAGGTGTGTTTTGAGGTATTTATGTTTTCTTTATTGTTCCAATCTATATGCTTGTCGTCCATATAACACAAGTTTATAGATAAAATCTATCTTGTGTTTCAGAAACAAGCATTTTTGTGTTCATTTCGAAGGGATATATGGACCCGAAGAGAATTTTTTCGAAATGAACTTATCGTAAGCCTAAATCTCTTCCATGTGCAAGCTTTTTAGCTTGATTTTTTTGTTTTCTTATTTGCATTCCTCATTTTTGAATTTTGTTGATTGTCTTTGTCTTTATGACCTGCATTACGCTTTATTATTTCCTCTTTATGTCTTAATTTCTTATATTTCTTTGTATTTTGTAGAAAATTTTGGAATAGTGTATTATGAGTTACTACATACATTCTAACTTTGGATTTACTAATTTATATATATATATATATATATATATATTTATATATATATATATATATATATATATATATATATATATATATATATATATATATATATATATATATTATATATATATAATATATATAATATATATATATATATATTATATATATATATATATATATATATATATATATATATATACATTAATATATATTTATATATATATATATATGTACAGGGTGTCCCAAAAGCGCTTTAATTCCTTACCTGTTGGAGATAAGTGGGCAATGTAAATTGAAAAACTGTTGTAAGTAAGGTAGGAAATAAGACTACGTTAATGAAACAGTCCTCCCATTCATTTTCAAAAAGTTATACTCTTTAAATTTTATACGACCCCTTTTGACAAAATTGGTCAATCAGAAAATTTTTATTTTTAATGCAACAAGATCATTTAAAAAAACCCATATATCTGTATCTTTAAAATCAACTGAATTATCGTAAAGGAAAAAATCTGACTTATGCCACTTTTCCGTACCATGTGAAAGGCTGTTTCATCAGTAAAAATAGGGATCATATACAAATTGACGATGGAAATTGTTTAGATCAAAAATACGTTAATATGTGTCAAAATTTTTTATCACAAATGCATCTAAATAAAGCATTGTCCAGACAGAGATCATATAAAGCAGTGGTACTCACTACGCGGTTGGGTATCCTATGTATCATCATCCAGTTTTAGCTATTTTGTGATAGGTCACAAATTTTCATTTGTAATTTGATATAGGGTACCTATTCACAATGTTCAATTTTCAAATAAATATAACTTGCTCAATTTTAAAGATACAGATATGCGGGTTTTTTTAATGATCTTGTTGCATTAAAACTAACAATTTTCTGATTGATTTCTGATGACAAATTCTGATGACAATTTCTAATGACAAGTTCTGATGACAAATTTGTCTAAGGGGGTCGTATAAAAATTCAAAAAGTGTAACTTTTTTAAAACTAATGGGAGGACTATTTCATTAACATAATCTTATTTCCTGCTTTACTTTCAACATTTTTGCAATTTACATTGTCCACTTATCTCCAACAGGTAAAGAATTAAAGCGCGTTTCAATCTTTTAGGGATACCCTGTATATATCCTTGTAGAGCCTTCAAAGGGATACAAATTACTCACTTGCTGTTTCTAACTAGCGCTTTCAGTTTTCAAAATTTACATTCTTTAAAAAAATTTTGAGCATTACAATATTTAACAAAGAAAAGTTTCCAATCTTCTTTAACGTGAGAAGTTGATTGTTTAAAAACTATAACAGCTTTGTAAAAACAAATGATTGATCTAAGAACTAAATTTCCTTCTGAGCATTTTTATCCTGTACTATTTTTATCTATTTTTTAGGGTTGAGAGGCTATTTCGACTGAAACTAAGCACAGTTTAGCAAAAACTCGTTGAGACAAAAACATCTTATTATTTTTGAAAAAATGTTCAAAATAATAAAATATTAAAATTATTTTGAAGCATTCACCCTACTTCTAACAAGTAACAACTGTTAGTATAACAACTGTTTATATTTTTATTTATTGGGTTGGAAGATATAAGCGTCCAAATTGTTTACATTTTTCGTAAAGCTCCGCTTTCAGCGAGATACGCCATCCACAGATGTTACTGACGTCAAAATTTTCATAAAAAAGAAAATTAATAGTTGCTTAAAATTAGTCGATTGCTTAAGGATCTTTTAATTTTCTGAAAAGCAAATCCGTGATTATGATAAAATTTTATGATTGCGCAGCATCTACAAGTAAAAATGCAGTTAAGTCTTAACACAATAATTATAACTGTGCAACTTGTTTCATTGCTGAGCTAATTTGCACAGACAAATGTTTTAGGCCTTCATAGAGAGTGTGCTACATAATTTTACACTAAATAAATTAGATACAAAATCGAAATATTTCTTCTGTCATAAATTTCTAGCACAAATATTTGATAGATAATATTTTGAATATTTCAGTTACGCATAATCTCCATTATAGAAAATAATAAATATTATAAAAGTCAAAATATTGATTTTCATAATGTAAATAGCTACAAATATACATGTCTAGAGAAAATTACATTAGTCTTGAAAGAATTTAATACTATACTGGTGCTCCTTCGAAAGAATAATAAACATATCACTGGTACTCATCGACAGGAAAAAGTTGGGGTCCCTGATTTAGTGGCAATTTTATCGAGCCAAAATATTTTTTAGAGTTAAACTCAATTTTATATTTTTAACTTATTGTTTCTGATGGGAGAAAAGGACATCTAAAATTAACAACAAATTTTAACAAACAGATATTGTCATTCAATGTTTTGATACTTAAAATATATAGTTTTAAGTCAATTAAGATGATTTTTAAATAATTAAATAAAACATCCCGTAACATATGTGGTAAAGATCATATTGCATTACACAAGTACAAAAATACTACTACGACCATGGAGATATTTAGGGTGGGTGTCAGGGGGTGCCAAAGCAGCCCCCTGGAAAATTGTTAATTTCATTAAAAGCCAATATGACAGAAAAAAAAGTAAGAGAAATGCTGTTTGGAATAAGAACATTCAATTATAACTGTGTGTTTTCTGTCACGTGTATATTAAGTGTGAGCGTCAGTAAATTTTCTGCCCTATCCGCGCTTTGTTAACTTTCGCAGAACAGATTTTTCGCCGAAATTCCGCTCAAACAGTTGCGAAATATTTTCTGAAAAATAAAATGCAATGCTTAGATTATATTAAAACTAAATTTAATACTCAATAAAATATAGAATATATTTTTTATTGTACTCCAAAATATTTTTGGTGCTGCCATCTGTTGTCATAATGTAATTCATACCGACTATTTTTATTTTTTAATGAACATTTTCAAATGTCTGTTCCTTCTAATACGGTATTAAAGACAACAGATCATATATAATAATGCCACAATCACGAAAACGTAATTGAACTTGAACTTGAAGACAAGGGAACTTGAAGACAAGGGAACTTGAAGACAAGGCTGCAGTCCTCAGTGATGTATATTCAGATCCCCTTATCAAATTTATAGAATGAGAAATCACCTTTCCTCGATTGTGGCATTATTATATATGATCTGTTGTATTTAATACTGTAGTAGAAGGAATAGACATTTTAAAATGTTCATTAAATAATAAAAATAGTCGGTATGAATTACATTACGACAACAGATGGCAGCACCAAAAATATTTTGGATTAAAATAAAAAATACATTCTATATTTTATTTATTATGAAATTTAATTTTAATTTAATCTAAGCATTGCATTTTATTTTTCAGAAAATATTTCGCAACTGTTTGAACAGAATTTCGGCGAGAAATGTGTTCTGCGAAAGTTAACAAGGCGCGGATAGGGCAGAAGATTTACTGACTCTCAACCTTAATAAAAACAATTTAAACTTATAACTAAATGGAAAACTTAAGATTATTGCATTTGGTATGCTTATGAATGTTCAATTTGTTGCTCTGTCTCCAGGAATTCTGTTATGAAAGGGGTAATATCTTTTAAAGGTGGTGCACACTCATTTCTAAAAATGGGTGCAAGTTAATTTTTAAAAGTGCTATACACACTCATTTTTAAAATGTGATGTTACATCTATTCAAATTACATCTATTACAATACGATAGATCACATCTATTCAAATTAACTTTGTAACAATACATATTTCAAAGTTGATAGTCATCTCTAAATTTTGAATGCAATCAATTTTAGTACTCCGCCCTGTAAAATATCCTGCATAAGCCCGTGATTACGAACACACCTTCTTCGAGAGGGTTTTTGTGCACTTTTCAACTTGTTTAAATGGGGAATTTTGTGAAGGCCCCAATAGAGGAAGTCATATTTCTTTAAAACAGACCACTGATTAAAAATACAAACAAGGATCAAAGCACTCACCTGGTTCCCATATTCCTTTTGGTCCTATACGGCCAAATGGCCCCATTGTAACTAAAGTATTGGATACATTTATATAATTCTGTACGTGAACGGATCGCTTACAGTCAATATCTGACATACCTAAATGTTAAAAGAAATTTATATCTAGCATTAATAACAATAATATCTACAAAAATTAAATATATGCATAACAATAATATCTACATAAAAATATCAATATCAGTATAAACTCATGTACTGAAATTTATATTTTGAATTTGAATCCTGTCTATTTTTAAAAAGCCTGTTTTCATGCGCCTAACATGCATACTTCTTAGTATTCTTGTATTTTATGCTCTGTTCTTTTTATGTTTGTGTGGTTACTGTAACTAGATTTCATCTGTAGTTACCGCGAAAACTGAATAAATAAATAAATAAATAGACATAAAGAGAATCAACATAAAGAGAACATAACATAAAGAGAATGTTATTTTAAACTCAGGGTGCTTAAAAAAACTGATCACGTTTATAAATTTTGAACCGTTAGTGCTAATAGACACATAGTTCTAATTGGAAAATTGTTTGGAATCGTAAAAAAAGTTTGTTTAAAATATTCCTTAAACTGGAAGGTATCTGCATAAAATACGTAGTCTAACATTCTATACGGCCCTTTTAGAGCAAAATATCCCATTACACGAAAACCATTTATAAACTGTAGTGTAATAATTAGCTAGTTCGACATATGTACCTATAAAATCAAAACGTGGGGAATAAAACAATATCCCTTTCAAAACTAGGAGGTATTTGTATAAAATATGTAGTCTAACTTTTCATACAGCTCCTTTAGAGCAAAATATCTCATTGCATGAAAAACATTTATAAACTTTAATGTCATAATTAGCTAATTCGGCATCTATTACTATAAAATCAAGAGTAAAACTAAATACCCGACTTACACCAAAAGACCCAAGTCAAGAAAAGACAAGATATTTTCAAAAAAATTTAGGAGCCATCCAATAGAGCTTTGTGTACTTGTGTACTTGTTCTGACGGCAAACCACTATTCAATTAATAAGTAAAATACACTTTGTGCGAAGTACAAAGAAAACTTGAGCTACGATAAGGGAGGACAAGGGAGGGCTCTTGTCCCCTCCTGGACGTTCAAAGTCATAAAGGTGGCATCAAGCTATATTAATGGCGGCGACATGCCATTTCTTCAAATCGATTTAAATAATAAATAAATGACAAATCTTAGATTTTAAACGTCATTTTATTAAAACATCCATCAGGCGTACATATAATTTAAAAGACAGAGCGCTTTCGGGTATCATCATACCCTTCCTCAATGGCGCCACTGAGGAAGGGTATGATGATACCCGAAAGCGCTCTGGCTTTTTAATTATATGTACGTCTGATGAATGTTTTAATAAAATGACGTTTAAAATCTAATGATTTGTCATTCATGTACTATTTAAATCAACATCAAGCTAGTTAATGTTGTGTATCTTATCGGGGAGTTTGCCCCACTGACATCAGTGGTCTCATTCCCCTGGAAAAAGTTCTATGGACGCCCGTGAAATTGCTCAGAAGACCTCAAAGAGAAACACAAAAATGAATGTCGCACTGTCAAAAACAGTTCCGTTTGGTCAACTTTAATTTTATATAACTTCAATTTAAGTTATATCACGTAACACACTTGTAGTATAAATGAAAAACTTCTGCCATTCCAAAAAGACTAAATTACAAATGCACAACTTCTATGGTATCAACTCGCCAGTGCATCAACGTACCTCGATCTCTTATATAAAAATCTGATGTGGGCAGCACATGACTTTCTTATATAATGCAATGAATTTACTACTTTTACAGTAAAAAAAAAATAGATTATTTTTATAGTAGTTATTTATATTCTTTCCAAGATATTGAATTTTCGTCAATGAGTCGTCATTTTCCATGTCGTCATCATCAATGAGTCGTCATTGATTTAGCGTCATTTTTATCCATTTGGCGAGTTTTTCGTTAATTTAGCAACATTTAAAAAAGTCGGCAAGTTGGCGACATTCCACCAAATTCGTCGCCAAAATCTCACCAAGCGTTACGGACGAAGAAATAAATTATTCTTACAGCAGATAAATGACTATTGGCGTTCAAATACAAAAGTATTGCTCAAAGTATCTTTTTCCATGAATGGAAAGAGCTAGATCCACGAGAATGATGTCACCCAATTTATCGCATGGTATTACATATGAAAAGGGAACATGTTTCTCAATAGGAAATATTTTTTTTATTTTATATGACTTTTTGATAATTTTTTTGAAAAATGTGCAATTTATCTAGAACAGTTCATGTTAGCGTTCTAAAATTTATCTCCATCGTTTTCTAATGAAAAATTACATAAGAAATGTCTATTTGCGTAACTTTATTAGCGGTTCTGATTTTCTGACGATTTTTTCAAAAGTTCATTCGAAAATTTAGGGGGGTTCTGAACGTTCGATTACGTATAAAAGCAATAGGCTTCCAGTGTTTACGGATTGTGAGTTTTGTTCTAAATTTCGTTCGAATCAGTCCATTCGTTCGTTAGTTATCGTCTCCACAGACTCACTGACACACACACACACACACATACATTCACACATACACACACACACACATACTTTCACATACACGCACACAAACATCACTTCAAAAATGTTTGATTCGTGATCATGGATGCTTGAAACGTGCTCTTCCGTCGAAAACTCGAATTCGAATTTTCGACCCCGTCACAATACTTTCCTTATACATTATGTATATAAGGAAAGTAATAAGTAAATTATCATAAGTAAATTATCATTAAGTAAATTATCATAAGTAAATTATCATTAAGTAAATTTTCATAAATAAATTATCATTAAGTAAATTATCATTAATAAGTAGAAATACTTCACAGTATTATGAACACAAACCCTTTGGGTCAGTCGAAGGGTCTGTATTTGCAACAGTATTATGAACAGCATACTTACCATGGTCTGATGAAATAATAACGTTTACACAATTGACTAAGTTTCGCTGCTGCAATCCAGAATACAATCTTTCTACCATGCGATCCACTTTGGCACAAGCAGCAGTTGTCTGTGGAAAGAAAATATTTCATTCCATCTTTTATACTGAAATTAATTTTACAAATACAATAAGCACTTACTGGTGGCAAAAATTTTGCAATACTATTGATTTACTAAATTGTTTTCCTTGAAACGTCTATTTCTCAGGATCTGTTATAGATAGAGATTAGATAATGATTGATATAGATTTAGCATCAAATGCCGAAGGAAGTTGAGGGGCTAACTAAGGATTTCCACTTTCATTTCTTAACCATTTCAGGTTCAAAAAATTTCATTTTGCTTGAAACATCTATTTTTCAAGCAGTGGCGGCTCGTGCACAGGCACTACGGCACTGCGGGAGCGACAGTGCTCTCTCTCGCAGCCTCGCGTGCAGCTTCCTATGTACGCATGCGCACAACAGTCAAACACCACGCTTCACAGCTCCAGCGGCGTGGTGTTTGACTGTTGTGCGCATGCGCAAGTAGGAAGCTGCACGCCAGGCTGCGAGGAAGAGAGAACACTGTCGCTCCCGCAGTGCCTATGCACGAGCCGCTCCTGTATCTCAAGACTAGCTATAGATAGAACTTATCTGCTAACCGATAAAAATTTAGAATCGAATTCTAAAGGAGCTAGAGTATTTTACTCAGAATTTCAACTTCCTGTTTTCTGCCAACGGCCCTACCGTGCTGAAAACACCGGTTCTCGTTAGATCACCGAAGTCAAGCAGCATCGGGCGCGGTTAGTACTTGGGTGAGTGACCACCTGGGAACACCGCGTGCTGTTGGCACATTTCGGGTACGGTAGCCCGGTGGTTTGTGCGCTGGATTTGCACGCTGCCACAACTGCCGCCGTGTTCATGCGGAGTACGATCACGTTAAACATGTGGGTCCGTAAGTCCTTCCGAGAAGTTGGTGGTAGGGGAAGGAGGGTACGGTCCCTGTGGATGCCTCCCCCACTGGGTTCCGGTCTACATTGGGGGGCACTTCCCGGCCGTCCAAATGGTTACCTTAGACCTTTCTGGTAGATCGGACGGTCTGGGTCTCAACAACAACTTCCTGTTTTCTTTGCATTTCCGGTTCATAAAAAATTTCTTTGAACACTTTTTCTCAAGATTGGCTATAGATAGAACTTATATGATAACTGATATAAATTTGGAATCGAATTTAGAAGAGCTGGAGTATTTTACTCAGGATTTCCACTGCCTGGTTTTGCTTTCATTTTCGATTCAAAAAATGTTCTTTGAACATTTATTTCTCAAAATTGTCTAGAGATGGAGTTTAGACGATGACTGATATGAATTCCGCATTAAATTCTAAAAGAGGAGGGAGAGGGTGGTTCACTAAAGATTTCCATTTCCACTTTTTATCATGTCCGGTTTAAAAAAATTGTTTAAAACATCTATTTCTGAGGATTGGCTATAGGTATAAAGCTCTATAGGAAGGAGCTTTCACATGATGTCAGACGCTGTACACACGTTAATTTTAAAGAAACTACTAAAGACTTTTATTCTCCTTTGCATACTTATTTCGTACAGCCATAAGAATTTTCAAAAGACCCGGAAGTGACATCTCCAGAATCGTTCATAAAAAATTTTATAGTAAACATCCCTTCTTGAATTCGATGTTGAATCCATATCAGTCATCGCCTAAACTTTACAACTTTACCGTATAGCTTAAATGATGACTAATACGGATTCACTAATAGGGTGATGATGACCAATATGAATTCCCGAGGATGTGACTCCCTCCCCCCCCCCCCCGAGGGGGTTAGTGACATCACGTACATAAAAATTGTATCACAGCTATTTTTCACTACAATGGTTGAAACTATTAAATTTCGTGATTATTGAGCAATACATAACACCCCCCCCCCTTTTTATGCGTGATGCTCTTAATTTTTTCTTTCTATGCTGTCATGTTAAAAAAATATATAAAATTTCGAAGTTTTCGCTCGAATATCAAAAACTTCTATCTAGTTCTAGAATTTTTTTTTTATTAACAAATCCGAATATATAGTTTCATGAAAATCCGTTGATATTTGTGACAGCTTTCGTGTACAAGTAATCGACCACAGACAGACGGATGGACATCACGCTAAAAATAGTCAAAATGTATCCAGGAGGTCCTAAAACATGTATTGGCATCAAAATCCCGAAATCGAATATTTTTGTGAAAACAATGGTTTCTGTATACTATATTCCAAAATACGAGAAAGTAAAAAGAAGAAAAATCTCTCAAACTGCCATCTAAATAAACATCAATAAAAAATAAACAGATATAAATAAAAAAAATCTGATGCGGGCAACACATGACTTTTCTTATACGTTGCAATGAATTTACTACTTTTACAGTAAAAAAAAATAGGTTTTTCTTATAGTAGATATTTATATTCTTTCCAAAATATTGAATTTTCGACAATTAGTCATCATTTTCTTTGATTTAGCGCCATTTTTATCCATTTGGCGAGATTTTCGTTAATTTGGCAACATTTAAAAAGTCGCCAAGTTGGCGACATTCCGCCAAATTCGTCGTCAAAATCTCGCCAAACATTATGGACGGAGAAATAAGTTATTCTTACATCAGAAAAATGACTATTGGCGTTCAAATACAAAAGTATTGGTCTAAGTATCTTTTTTCATGAATGGAACGAGCTAGATCCACGAGAATGATGTCACCCAATTTATCGCATGATATTACATATGAAAAGTGAACATGTTTCTACACAGTTAATATTTTTTTTTAATTTTATATGTCTTTTTAATAATTTTTTGAAAAATGTGCAATATCTCGAGAACGAATCATGTTAGCGTTCTAAAATTTATGTCAATCGGTTTGTAATGAAAAATTACATAAGAAATGTCTATTTGCGTAACTTTATTAGAGGTTTGGATTTTTTGACGATTTTTTCAAAATTTCACTCGAAAATTTAGGAAGGTTTTGAACATTCGATTGCGTATAAAAACAATAGGCTTTCGGTGTTTACGGATTGCGATTTTTGTACCATATTTCGTTCGAATCGGTCAATTCGTTCGTCAGTTATCGAATCTCGCGACTCCACAGACTCACTGACACACACACACACACACACACACACACACACACACACACACACACACACTTTCACACACACACACTTTCACATACACACACATACTTTCACATACACATACACACATACACACTTTCGTACACACACACACACACTTTCGCACACACGCACATACTTTCACACACACACACACACACACATACAGACACAGACAGACATCACTTCAAAAATGTTTGATTCGTGATCAGGGATGCTTGAAACGTGCTCTCCCGTCGAAAACTCTAATTCGAATTTTCGACCTCGTCACAATACTTTCCTTATACATTTTGTATATAAGAAAAGTAATAAACAGATAATAATAACAGACATAATAAGAATAAGCAGATTAAAAGTACGAGCCAAATTCAGGGGCAGAAGAGAGTCTGTCATCTGAAACACAGGCAGTAAGTACCTCTTCCGATTTCACTCCATACCAATGGGCGGCGTTGTCGGGTTGATTGGCGTAAAGAGTGATATAGTTCGGCCGAGAAGCGGATGGGAGGTCCAACCATGCCAGTACCTGGTCGACTCTGTCTTCGAATGTTATCTTCCTGATGGTGAAAATTCAAAATCAAAACACTTTCTCAAGGACATGGCAATTTAATACAGAGAAAGCACGTTATTATAATTATTCAAATGATAAATAAAATTATGAAGCACAACACGTTTTCATGCTGCCGTGGAAGGCATTGAGAATACCATGCTGACGAGCAGCGCATAGAAAGCTCTAAAACGATCCGGAACTTAGTGTTTTTCAGGCTTATATCCGGGGGTGGTGACCCCCACCCTGAGACATTTTATGTTAACATAGTTTCTAGTTATGTGACAGCACTTAGATATATTTAGAAATGGCGAATAGAAAACTTGCCCTCCCTAAAGTTTCATTCGCTTCCCACCCCCCACCCCCCCCACACACACACACACACACACTGCTACGAATATGTGTGTGTTGTCTTTTTTACTTTCCCTGCAATACATGGTAATGTATAGGGAAAGTATTGGAACCATGCCGAAAATCCCAACTCGAGTTTTCGACGGATCTACACGTTTCGAGACCTCTATAATACGAAAAAACTATTTTTAGCGTGACGTCTGTGTGTCCGTCTGTCTGTGCAATGTATGTATCCACTCTAACTCAAAAACTTATGGACCGAATTTCATAAAATTTGGAAGGTAAGATCCTGGTGCTGATTAGTTTTTGGTACGATTCGTTAAAACAGAACCCGCCTTTTTTTGCTAAATGGCCCGTAAAAATTTCATGCATCCACTCTAGCTATAATACTAATTGACCAAATTTCACAAAATTTGGTAGATAAGTTACTTGTACAATACTCTGGTACTAATTAGATTTTGGTATTAATCGGAAAAGAACAGCCTGCCTTTTTTTATGAAATGGCCCGCAAAAATGTCATGTATCCACTCTAGCTAAAATACTAATTGACCAAATTTCACAAAATTTGGTAGATAAGTTACGTGTGGGATACTCTGGTGATGATTAGATTTTGGTATTATTCGGAAAAGAACAATCTGCCTTTTCTTACGAAATGGCCCTCAAAAATCGCCAAAATCTAAAAAAAAGCTACGTATGTTCAAATATATCTATTAAATGCTTGTTTTATACGTAATTTTTGATGAGGAAAAGAATAAGAATAACTCTAGGACTAACCGTTCTCGAGATATTTGAGATTTTTCACATTTAGTTATGCCACTTTTGAAAAAATGTCCAATTACCAAATAAAAACAAAAATTGAAATTTACAAAAATTAAAAATGCAAATTTAGTGTTATTTGGTTCAATTAAATTCAATCTAATGAATTATTAAAGAAATAAAGAACATATGAATGCAGGGAAAGTCATGTGCTGCCCACATCAGATTTTTTATTATTATTTTCCTTATAGACGTAGTATAATGCATAAGGAAAGTACTGTGCCGGAGTCGAAAATTCGAATTCAAGTTTTCGGTGGGAGAGCACGTTTCAAACATCCCTGAACATGAATCAGACGTTTTTGAGGTGATGTCTGTATGTGTGTGTCAGTGAGTCAGTCTGTGGAGACGATAGCTCACGAACGAATCAAGAGATCCGAACAAAATTTGGTACAAAAATCACAATCAGTGAATACTGGAAGTCTATTGTTGGAAGCCTACATGCAATCGAATATTGAGAATCCCCCTAAATTTTGAAACGAAATTTTAAAAAAATTATCAAAAAATTTAAACATTCAATAAAGTTACTTAAATAATCATTTCTTATGTACTGTTTCATTAGAAAACGATTGACATAAACTTCAGAACGCTAGCATGAACCATTCTCGAAATATTGCACATTTTTCAAATAAATTTATTAAAAAATCACATAAATTAAAAAAAAATATATTAACTTTTGTGAAATCTGTTCAATTTTCATATGTAATATTATGCGATAAATTTATTATTATCATTGCCGTCTAGCTCGTTCCATTCACGAGAGAAGACAATTTGGGTAATATCTTCGTAATTTGACGCCATTAGTCGTTTAACTACCATAAGACTAACCTACTTCTCCATAAACAATGCTTGGCGAAATTTTGGCAGCGAATTTGGCGGAATATCGCCAACTTAGTGTGTTTTTCAAATGTTGCCAAATTGACGATAATTTCGTCAAATTGATAAAAATGTCTCCAAATTAATAAAAATGATGCTAAATTAATGAAAAAATCTGATGTGAGCAACACATGACTTTTCTTATATAATGCAATGAATTTACTACTTTTACAGTCAAAAAATAATGTATAAGATCCACGGCGCTGTGTTTTATTGTTGAATTGCACATTTGGCGATTTTCCGGATGACAACATGTGAAACTATTTCAAAATACTCAATTACCTTATACTTCGCGCAACTCTAAATAAACAGTCATCAATATTGATAGCATCCTCAATAAGCGATATAGTCCATATATTAAAATACCTTAATAATTACGTCATCAATTAGGTGTCATTTTCATTAATTTAACGTTTTTTTTGCAATTTTGATGATATTTTTGTCAATCTGGGGCGAACTATAGCCAAGTTGGAAATACTTTGCTAAATTATTCTCTGAGTTTACCAAATGCATCACCAAGTGTTATAGACAAACGGAGAGAAGAGTATTTCTTATATACTGGAAGGTATGCCCGTCATATGGCAGAAATGAGAATTTGGTAGACATTACTTCCCATTTAGCGCTATTTTTATCAATTTGGCGACATTTTTACATTTTAGCAACATTTAAATAGTCGCCAAGTTGGCAATATCCTGCTAAATTTCTCGCCAAACGTTACGGACGGACGGAGAAATGTATTATTCTTATATTCCAAGCTTATGGTCTTTCCAAGATATTGAACTTTCACCATCTAGTCGTCATTTTCATTGATTCAGCGTCATTTTTATTAATTTGGCGACATTTTCGTTAATTTAGCAACATTTAAAGAGAACTTATTTGGCGACATTCCACCAAAATATCACCAAGCGTTATGGACGGAGACATAAGTTATTCTTGTAGCAGATAAATGACTATTCGCGTCCAAATACAAAAGTATAACCTAAAGTATCTTTTCACATGAATGGAACTAGCTAAATCCATGAAACTGATGTCACCAAATTTATCACATGATATTACTTATGTAAAGTGAACATATTTCACAATAGGTAATATTTTTATATGATTTTTTGGTATATTTTTTTTTTTTTTTTTGAAAAATGTACACTATCTCGAGAACGGTTCATGCTAGCGTTCTAAAATTTATGTCAATCGTTTTCTACTGAAAAATTACATAAGAAATGACTTTTTGCGTAACTTTATTAAATGTTTTAATTTTTTGATGATTCTTTCAAAATTTTACTCGAAAATTTGGGGGGTTCTGAACATTCGATTGCGTGTAAAAACAATAGATTTCCAGTATTCATGGATTGTAATTTTTGTACCAAATTTCATTCGAATCGGTCCATTCGTTCGTCAGTTATCGTCTCCACAGACTCACTGACACACACACACACACACACATACTTTCACACACACACATACTTTCACACACACACATGCACTTGGCGATATTTGGCCCCACATTGACGAAAATATCGTAAAAATTGCAAAAATGATGCCAAGTTAATGAAAATGAAGCCTAATTGATGATTTTATTATTAAAATGTTTAAATATGTGGACTATATTGCATATTGAGGATGCTATCAATATTGATAATTGTTAATTTAGAGTTACATAAAATATAAGTTAATTGGGTACGAAATAGTTTTACATGTTGTTATCCGGAAAAGCGCCAAAGGTACAATTTAACGTTACAAACACTGTGCCGTGAATCTTTTCATCACTTTTTCACCGTTAGAGAAGTAAATTTATTGCATTATATAAGGAAAGTCATTTACTGCCCACATTAGAATTTTTATTACCCAGTCCGTCTAGCTCACCCAAAGGGTCTAGAGCAGTTACAAGAGAAAACTAAGAAAAGACACACACACACAAAAAAAAATAAGCATACCATGCCAAGACAATACACATAGACATGCAAAACGTTAATGAATACAGAAATGATAAAAATAAATGAAATAATACAAAAATGTAGAAAAATAATTTTGAGTAGAAGGTCGAACTATATAAAAATATTTAAAAAGAAAGAGAAAACAAAAATATACAAACAAAAAGTTGAACAGGACAAAAATGTAACCCATGTTCCATTGATCAGAAGATAATTGAAAGCATAAACAACTCATAAACCAATTATCAATGAATATTGTTACTATCCGCAATGCAAGAACGATCTCAAATGCAAGAAAGTTGATAATACCGTAGAATTCCGTCTATTCGCCCTCCCCAGGAAAACGCCACCCCACCCATCCCTCTGTTTCAATTTAAAATTCTGAAAATTCCTTGAAACAGCCATCTATCCCTTAAACATTGAAAAAAATCTGATGTGGGCAACACATGACTTTCCTTATATAATGCAATGAATTCACTACTTTTACAGTTAGAAAAAATGTTATTCTTATAGTAGATACTCATATTCTTTCCAAGACATTGAATTTTCGACAATTAGTCGTCATTTTCATTGATTTAGCGTCATTTTTATCCATTTGGCGAGATTTTGTTAATTTGGCAACAATTAAAAATGCCGCCAAGTTGGCGATATTCCGCCAAATTCGTCGCTAAAATCTCGCCAAGCGTTATGGAGAAATAAGTTATTCTTACAGCAGATAAATGACTATTGGCGTTCAAATGCAAAAGTATTACTCAAAGTATCTTTTTTCATGAATAGAACGAGCTAGATCCACGAGAATGATGTCACCCAATTTATCGCATGGTATTATATATGAAAAGTGTACATGTTTCTCAATAGGAAATATTTTTTTTTTAGTTTATATGACATTTTGATAATTTTTTTGAAAAATGTGCAATATCTCGAGAACGGTTCATGTTAGCGTTCTAAAATTTATGTCAATCGTTTTCTAATAAAAAATTACATAAGAAATGCCTATTTGCGTAACTTTATTAAAGGTTTTGATTCTTTGACGATTTTTTCAAAATTTCACTCGAAAATTTAGGGGGGTTCTGAACATTCGATTGCGTATAAAAACAATAGGCTTCCAGTGTTTACGGATTGTGATTTTTGTACCAAATTTCGTTCGAATCGGTCCATTCGTTCGTGAGATATCGTCTCCACAGACTCACTGACACACACACACACAGAGAGAGAGAGAGAGACATTACTTCAAAAATGTTTGATTCGTGATCAGGGATGCTTGAAACGTGCTCTGCCGTCGAAAACTCGAATTCGAATTTTCGACCCAGTCACAATACTTTCCTTATACATTATGTATATAAGGAAAGTAATAAATAAATAATAATAATAATAATAATAATAATTTTCTGAGTTTGCTAACGGATCCTCCCACTTTATGCTGTTTCAACTTTTTCACCTTTAAATGTGGTGTATAGTTTTATGATTTTTAAGTGCATTTAAAAATATGTAAGAAATAAATTAAAATGAAACTTACGAGCTGTACTTCATATAGAAATTTGGCAGGATGCCATTAATTGGGATATCAGATCCAGGCCAAAAGTAAGAGGCTGTTATCTTGCCTTGCTTCTTGGCAGTTACCCATAACTTGAAAAGATAAAAGACATTTATTTCACTACATTGAAAAATATTAAATGTTTCAAATGTCATCTTCCAAAATTATTATAGAATATATTAATACATAAAAATGTTCTGCTTTTACATAATTATCTTCAAGAAAAATATCAGCATAATAATCAATATATTAATCAGTATATGCTTCAAGCACAAAATACATTGGGTTTAAAGACTTAAATTAGTACTTACTGGTTCTTTTTCCCACCAGAATGGCTCGAGTGCCTCTGGTTTTCCGACTTTAAACAATTTGTGAGTAACAGGATCATACATGGAGTTATCGATGATCCCATGGGAAGGAGGATTTAACCCCTGCAAGAATAAAAAGTACAATCTAAAATCTGCGAATTTGGAAGAAACATAGAAAACAAATTCATAATCAACAAAAATGAAAACATGATTTATTTAACAAAATATCCGATGTGTTATGTGCCCTAGCAGTGTTGAGCGGTGCACATAGCAATTTGTTTGGGCAATATTTCAACATCTGCAATGAAACCTACAGAGAGAACTAATTCCAATACTTTTATCGCAGAGAATGAAATAGTTATTATTTATTTCTGGAAACCTAGCATAGTATGCAACTTCTCGTACACTCGTCCCATCATATAAAATCATCAGAATAAAGGCAGGAATTAGGTAAGGATTCTGAGGCAACATCTGAGGCAACATCTGAGGCAACAGAATTGCTATATGTAATACGGATTTTACACGACAAATGAATATTGTAGCAACTTACCATACAATTAAATAATAATGAAACTTAGTTATCATCTGCAGAAACTTAGTAACTGCTCTAGACCCTTTGGGCAAATTGTGTCCAGGGTCTTGTTGCATTTGGAGACCAACTGAACATGTTAATATTTACTCATACCGTCGATTAGAGATAAGGGTCGGGAAATTTTCGGCCGAAAATTCTTCGGAAATGGGAAAATTTTCGGAACATTTTTCCGCTATGTTTTTCCGAAAAATTTCCCACTCTGTATTTTCTTTTTAATTAATTTAAAAATAGAATGTAATACTGTTTTTCTGAAAAGCAAGTAATTTTGCAAAAAGTTTTTGACCTTTGAGTTTTCTAATTTTGAAAAGGAAAATGAAGGACGGCGAAGTGCAAATGTGTGTACATGCGCTTTATTTTAAGGGAAAAGAATGGATGACAAAAGGGTACAAGTGACATTTTACTCATTCTCAGAAAATAGCAAATAAAATTTTAAGAAGCCTATTCTTTCAGTATTAAGTTCTCGAAAATTTATAAAAACGTTAAAAATATGGAATGTTTTCGCAAGTTCTTCTGCTGAGGGAAAATGCTTCTAATAGCACTAAATATATGTTTAACTCACCTTGCAAATTGTATTTTCTTTTTTATGATACTTATTCGTTCAATTACAAGCAGGTATTTTTTAAACAATTTGTAATATTATAAAATAATTCATTTTTAAAAGTGCTTAATTACAAGTATTTTTGTATTTCTTTCTTTCTTTATTTATTTATTTGTATCGTATAATATGTTCATATATTTAATACTTTATTTTTATACATATAATAAACTAGTAATTTATTTTTTTTTTTTTTTTGTAATTTTTTAAGAAGATGGTAGAATGGTTCACTTTGAATTATCAGTAGGTATTGGAGGAAATGCAATAAAATAATTAATGTATTTTTCAATTATAATCAATTATTTTTTTTTAGAATAATATATTTTATAATCTATTTTTTATACCTATAATAAACAATAATTTATTTGCGATTCTGATAAGGTTTAACAGGAATTTTTTATAAGTATTCAAAAGCTAGCGTAATTAAAGAAAATAATAAATTGTAGCTGCTAACTGCAGTATATAAATATAAGAAATTTGCATGCATCGAATTTTTTATATATTTCAAGATTTAAACCTTCTTTTAGCCTTGTTATATAATATATGTTTAACTGTATCTGTAACATAAGAATAAATACTTTTAAAAGTCACTGAACATATTATTCCAGCTGAAATGTAATATAGAGAATAATTTCAAAATTTTTCATAAAATCCACATCTCTACCGTCGATAGTAAATAAATTTTAATGCAAATGGTACAATAGAAATCTGGATCATACAACATTAATTTTACAGTGACATTGAATCATTTTGCAGACATATTTTTGCAAGTCACAAATATTCACATTTTTTTAAATGTATTTTTTATTTTATTTTTTCTGGCTTACAGTAGATGGGATCGTGCATTAGATGGGGATCTTGCATTAGATGGGAGTCTTGCAGTAGATGGTAGTAGACAGGACCTTTCTGCATCTGGGGGCCTCCAACTGAACATTTTAATATTTACTTATACAGCAAATAAATTTTATTGCAAGTAGCATAATGGAAATCTGGATTATATAACATTAATTTTGCTGTGATATTGAATAATTTTGCGGACATTTTCTTGCACGTCACAAATATTCACATTTATTTTTAATTTTAGAAGTTTTAGGCCATTATGACAATAACTGGGGCCCCTAAATTTCAGTGTCCAGGCCCAGCCGTTGTGTTCCGTGCATAAATCGGGCTCTTGTTATCATTGATCTCTAAATCCAACAACTCTAGCCTGCATAAGTTTAAGGCAATGTTACAACTCAGGCTCAATCTGTATGTATCTCATTCGAAACTGTGCATGTACTTCACAAATCAAAGATCCACTCTAAGCGGCATCCACGCTGCCCAAAGAATATTATTTAGAACATTTTATTCGAATTGTTTGTTATGCTGCGATCGACCTATTAGTCGATTGTAGTGATTTTTGATTGAAGTGTGATTGAATGAAAAATCTTCCAAGCTTTTTCATTCAATCACACTACAAACAAGAAAGATCAATCATGCATAAGCATTGATTATGAAACACTTTCCAACTGAAATGTAATTTCATTTAAAAATTTCTAAAATGTGATTCATTCAGTGGTAATATCTTTTACATTATCACAGTACTACAGTAATTTATTATACTTAAATATTTAAAACTGTATCGAAATATAAATCACCTGATTCTTTATGCAAAATCAATGAATATTTCATTCATATAACTTGTATTCCAGACTCCAGAGCTAAATAATTTTGTGTGAAAAAAATTCAGCAATTCTTATGTAATTCATCTTACAATCGCTTGAGATATTTGCATTCTGCATATGTTAAAATTAGGCTTCCTTGAAGAAATAATAAAAGTTTAGGGATCATTTAAAATCACAACTATTGTAATTGCATAGGCACGGAATTTAGATACACAGATAATATATATGTGTATGTGTATGTACTCAAAGTATTGGAATCGTGCCGAAGATCGGAACTCGAATTTTCACAGTATCTACACGTTTTGGGACTTCTAGAACACGAAAAAACTTCTTTTAGGAAGACGTCTGTGTGTGTAAGGGTGTATCTGTGTATGTTTCTGTGTGCCTGTGTGGATATTACATCCACTCTAATTGAAAAACTAATGGACCGAATTTCATTCAATTTGGTAGGTATGTTTTTTGTGGGAAATCCTGATGTTCATTAGATTATAGTACGATTCGTAATAAAAGAATCTGCCTTCTTTGCGAAATGGCCGCAGAAATTGCCTTTATCCACTCTAGCTAAAAACTAATGAACCAAATTTAACAAAATTTGGAGTATAATATTTCAATAACCTACAAGTGATTTATATACCAAATTTAACAAAATTTTGTATATAAATCCTTTGTAGGTTATTCTACTACGATTCGGGAAAAAGGAACGGGCTATTTTTGCGAAATGGCCAGCAAAAATCGTTATATATAAAAATAAAAGACTACGTGTGCTCAATTATATCAATTAAATTCCTATTTTATATGTGATTTTTGACAACAAAAAGAATAAGACTAACCCCATTACTCTAGGACTAGCCGTTCTTGAGATATTCTAGTTTTTTCGCGTTTTCGCTACGCCACCTTTGACAATAAGTCCAGCTATCAAATGAGAACCAAATTTAAGTTTAACGTGTAAATTCAATGTCATTTAAAATACTTATGTTGTGCAGATAAACTCAAATTATCATTGAATAAATAAAGAGAACGAATATGAGTCTGCAGGGAAAGACATGTGCTGTCCACATCAGAATTTTTAACAATATTACACCAATGATTTATAGAAGTGAACGGGGATTATTTTCAGGCCATTTCGAAAAAAATGTATGATCTATATTTAAAGATCCATCAAATTTTTGTCGAATAAAATGTTCAACAAATTTAAGCTGTGTACCAAATTTTAACTCTCTAGGACGTAGGAAAGTGCATTTAAAATGCCATCAATTAAATTTATCATGAAGAGTTATATAAAATTTAAAAAAAAATGAAAAATAGTTATCTACCAAATTTATTTTAAAATATGAAGCCACTCCCATATGCAAAACGTTTAAACAAATGGAGAGATATTTATTATATAATATCTCTCTCTTTTCTTTCTGGAAGATATCCCAAAGTCAGAATTTAATTGAATTTGTTTTTTTCCCTATATTAAATAATTTTTTTAATTAAAAAACTACTTAACATATTTTACTGAATTTTTTTTTATATATTCTATGGGATAATGTGAATATTTCCTAAAAATTTCGAAGCAATTCGTGAATTTTAAATTTACTTAAAAAATGTTTGAAAAATTAGGTCCCATAGGGTTCAATGTATTTCATTTTTTCAACCCGGGTTCAATAAAAAACTAATTGGGTGATATTATTTATTTATATTCCCATAGGTCCTACAGACCGTCTGAACAACATACTAAAATTTCATTTTGATAAACTCATTTTTACGGCAGTTATCGTGCTAACGGACAGACAGACAGACAGACAGACAGACAGACAGACAGACAGACAGACAGACAGACAGAATGAACAAAGTCATAAACACTTTTCAACTTTGTTGTAAAGTGTTAACAAAAATACATAAAATAAAAATTCATTTTCTCAGGTATTTCATGTTTGAAGCTTACAAAGAAAAACGTTCCAAATTAACTGATTCTCACGCGAGATATTCATTGAAATTGTCTTTGTCAGGATACACTCTAATGTATGATAAGTTGATGGAAAAATGAAAGTTCAAATTTTTCATTGGCCTTCAATGTAAAATCGGTTTCTGTAATTCTTCATGCTTTAAAATGCGTAATTTTCCACAGAATTTTAAGCATGTATTTGCCCTATTTGTTTCTTTGTGAATTCGTCGACTTTTATTGCATTAAAACCTATAAATTCAGAACCGAGTTTTTATTTTTATTTTATATCCGATACTAAAATGTATACCGGATCCACAGGAAATGACCATAGTAACTGATCAGGAACGATAACCATGAGTTTAGACGTTATGGTTATGTATATTTACAGTAAAGTGATCATGCAAGACAGAATAAAAGTGAATGCAGCGCCCCTGGTATGGAATTTAAAAAGTTTGGATAACGGACTCGGCGACAATGCGAGATAAACGAAACAAGCAATTACAAAAAGCATTAGAGCTAGAATCGACAATAAAACTGGCACAGAAGGCATTTATTTGAAACAATGCGGTTATTGGGGGATTACTGTCATTTCAGAAATGATGCAATAAACAAGACTTGTGCGAACAGAAATCTAGTTTAAAAGCCTCTTTAAAAGGCCCTCCGCCAGAGATATTGAATTCCAGAAAGATATAACAAACTACTTTGACAGATCTTGCAGGTATCACCGTGTTAGAGGCCCTAATGATACAACTTTTTGACAGGTATTTATTGCCTTCCGTACACTCGTGTCGTTCTTTCCTGGTGTCAATTCCTACCCATTAGACTATGCTCTAAAGCTTCATTAAACCCTATCTTTTTTTCATTTATCTCGATTTTTTGCCGAGTTCGTTATCCTAACTTTACAAACTCTACGCTAGGAGCTCTGCAATCATCTTTTCTTGCTCTGACATGACACTTTACTCTAGATAGACCAAGCGTACACATGCATAGATCTTCCCTTACGAAGCTGTTGGGGTAAAGCTAAGAGTTTCCAAGAAACCATAGGAGATATAAGCGGGATCTGAACTATCCAAAGCATCCCTAATATGGATACAATCCTGAGCTATATTTCATCATGTTATAACATAGGGCACCGGACGGGGAGAGTAGGGGCTTGAACTCGTTACGTGATCCCCCCCCCCCCCAGGAAGGGTGTTATAGCAGTCAGATAAGAACAAAGAGGGTTATTAAGAGGGATTCGGGCAACACCAGACAAGCAACGACAGACGAGTTTGTTCCCACCGCTGTATGCCATAATAGAAACAGGGGCGCCCATACAAATTGCGCCCCTCCCTCTACAAACATGCATGTCGAGACTGTTCGACCTACCCAATCTGTAAGGACGACCGGAAAATACCACCCAATTTAGACCGGAAATTAGTGGGGACTGCATCCTCAGGGACCGTACCCTCCTTCCCTTATCACCAACCTCTCGGAAAGACCCTTACAAACATTTATTGCGGGTCGTCTTTCATATTTGGTTTCCTCTCCTTATGAATCTTTCATATCTTCCCCTTCAACAAAAAGCCCTCCCCACTCGAGTGGTGTCCGCCCCTCCCCTAAGGGTGGCCCTGACAGAAAGTAAAAATTATAACAATATGATTAGCGCAAACATGATGTTTCTTAGATGAACGTAAAATTGAAACAGTTTTAATGCAAAACTTACTGTGACTTGGCTGAAATGGTTTGGAAAAGTTTTGGTTGGGAACACCGAATACATGAAACGAGCATTAGTGCCACAACTGGCAAGATTCTTTATTGTAGGGGTAACGCCTCTATTCAGGTAGTCAGGGTGAAATCCATCCAGAGACACCATTATTAGAGGAGGGGCACCTTCGAAGCTGAAACAATAAATGTCATAAATAATATGAAATTAAAATATTGCTTTAGTGACAGCATAAACACTGTGTTAACAAGAAAGATCAATCATGCAAAAAGCATTAATTATGAAACACTTTCCAACTGAAATGCAATTTGCTGAATGTATCGTATCTCTAAAATGCAATACATTCAGAGGTGATATTTTTAGAAATAAATTAAACAGAACTACAATAATTTATTTTACTTGAAAACTTAAAACCTCATCAAAAAAAACGAAATTTATTCAAATGCCGTCATTGAAATGTAAATCGTCTGGCTCTGTAAAAGCAGTAAATATTTCAATCATACAGTTTTATTCCAGACTCCAGAGTAAAATAATTTTGCGCGAAAAAAATTCAGCAATTCTTATACAATGATTTGTTTACATTCTGCATACGTTAAAATTAGGTTTTGTTGTAGAATAAACGTTGTAGGATTTTGATGATCATTTAAACTCAAAAATATTATAATTGAGTTGGCACAGAATTTAGATGCACAGAAAATACGCAAAAATAAAGTGGTTTTAGGACGGATGCAACACTAAATATAAATTTAAAAGAACTTGAAAAATCACGATTTTTACATTGGTAAAAAAGATGGATGCCCTATTTTATTTTAAAATGTGTCACGTGATCTCTTCATATAATATGGGTGAAATTATTATTTTAATTTTTATTTAAAAAACTACCAAACATATTTCGCTGAAATTTTTTTTATATCTTTTATGAGATGATTTGAATATTTTCTAAAATTTTTGAAGCAATTTGTGAATTTTAACTTTGCTTAAAAAATGTTTGAAAAATTAGGTCCCATAGGGTTTAATGTATTTCAGTTTCTCAACCAGGGTTAAATCTAAAACTAATTGGGTGATATCATTCATTTTCATTCCCATATATCCCACAGACCGTCTCAACAACATACTAAAATTTAATTTTGATAAAGTGATTTCTACGGCAGTTATCGTGCGAACGGACAGACAGACAGACAGTCAGAATGTCCAAAGTCATAAATACTTTTCAACTATGTTGTAAAATGTTAAAAATCCAGAAATCTATTCAGAGACATCATTATTAAGAAGAGGCACCTTCAAAGCTGAAATAATAAATGTCATAACTAATGTAAAATTAAAATACTGCTTTAGTGGCAGCATAAACATTAAGTTAAAAGTCCAGAAATCCGTCCAAAGACACAATTGTTGAAGAAGGAGCACCTTCGAAGCTGAAATAATAAATGTTGTACATATATGAAATTAAAATACTGCTTTAATAACAGCATAAACACTATATTAAAAATCTGATGTGGGCAACACATGACTTTCCTTATATAATGCAATGAATTTACTACTTTTACAGTTAAAAAAATGTTTTTCTTATAGTAGATACTTATATTCTTTCCAAGATATTGAATTTTCTTCAATTAGATGTCATTTTCATTGATTCAGCGTCATTTTTATCAATTTGGCGAGATTTTTGCTAATTTGGCAACAATTAAAAATGTCGCGAAGTTGGCGACATTCAGCCAAATTCGTCGCCAAAATCTCGCCAAGCGTTATGGACGGAGAAATAAGTTATGCTTACAGCAGATAAATGACTATTGGCGTTCAAATACAAAAGTATTACACAAAGTATCTTTTTTCATGAATGGAACGAGCTAGATCCACGAGAATAATATCACTAAATTTATCGCATTGTATTACATATAAAAAGTGAACATGTTTCTCAATAGGAAAACATTTTTTTATTTTATATAACTTTTTGATAATTTTTTTGAAAAATTTGCAATATCTCGAGAACGGTTCATGTTAGCGTTCTAAAATGTATGTCAATCGTTTTCTAATGAAAAATTACATAAGAAATGTCTATTTGCGTAACTTTATTAGCGGTTTTGATTTTTTGACGATTTTTTCAAAATTTCACTCAAAAATTTAGGGAGGGTTCTGAACATTCGATTGCGTATAAAAACAATAGGCTTCCAGTGTTTATGGATTGTGATTTTTGTACCAAATTTCGTTCAAATCGGTGCATTCGTTCGTCAGTTAGCGTCTCCACAGACTCACTGACACACACACACACACACACACACACACACACACACACACACACACACACAAACAAACATACTTTCACACACACACACGCACGCACGCACGCACACACAGACATCACTTCAAAAATGTTTGATTCGTGATCAGGGGTGCTTGAAACGTGCTCTCCGGTCGAAAACTCGAATTCGAATTTTCGACCCCGTCACAATACTTTCCTTATACATTATGTATATAATAAGGAAAGTAAAAATCCAGAAATCCATCCAGAAACACCGTTATTAAAGGATAAGGGGCACCTTCGAAGCTGAAGTAATAAATGTCATACATAATATGAAATTAACACTTTACTAATCGGTTACGAATATACTCGTGTTTTCGTGTCACCATATTTTAGAAAAAATAGTTACTAGAGGGGGGAAATACCACTAAAGTATGTGTAGTATGCTCTTCTAAAGGAAAGCGCAGCGAAACTCGTTATGTTTGTAAAACTTTATATGTTAGAAAGTTACAGGAGCAATATCATAAACTAATGTTAAAAGTTATGCACACAAATTATTTTAAGAAGATTTGTGAATAAAAACTACGAAGTTATATAGCACTAGAATGAGCCGTTTGAAGCAAATTCATTCCCGCTTGCTGTTTCTTTCCATGAGCAACCATGCCAATTTTGCGACGTGGGCTTAATAAGTTCCTTTGATAAGCCTTAAATAAGAGTGCTGAAAATATTTGACACCACAAAAACAAAATGTTTCTTTTAAAAAAGCTACACTTTCTTCTTTTTTTTTAATTTAGATTACGTTTCAGAAAAGTTTCAGTTCAAAATTTAGATTTTCATATTTAATCATCAATTCGTATCCTGCCATTTTCTGCGATTGAAGTTCAAGGTTCGGGTCTGCTCAAGAAAGGAAAAAGTTCTTTTTGTCTGCTGGAATAAATTGATTTTGAAGCCGAAGGTAAACATAAATTTTATATGCTATTTTCAAAAGTTTACGTCCGATTTAAGTCAAACTTTCAGAACGGACATAAAATTTTGAACTAATTCTATATTCTTAAAATTGAAAATTTATCTTCGACATTTACGAAATTGTAAAATTGCAAATTTTATAGACCTCGCGTGCCAGACTTGCATGCTCACTTTATTGCTGTGTCAAGTATTTTCTTCATATTTTTCTATTTTTCATAATATATTAACACAATAAAATATAAAAGGGTGCTTGATACAGCTAGCTGAAGGTGTTTTTTTAATGTGTCTATTGATTAGCACAATATAAAATAATAAGTAAAAAATATAAAACAATAGGTAATAAACAATATATATTAGTATATAAAAAGGGAAATAATTTGAAACTTTTCAAATTCTTTGAGAACTTGGTTACTTACAATTATCATGTGTCAGATTTACGTTTACCCGAATTGGCAATTTATTTTTTATCAGATTTCTTTTATCAAAATCAATATATTTTTAACCATTTTGGTGGAATTATCTATTCCATTTTTGATATTTTTACTTTTGAAACTTAAAAAAAAATAACTTTCTTAATCATTAAGGAAAAAAGAAATGATAAAATGTAGTACCTTGCTGGGCATTTTGCAGCCTTCTTTGGACAGACTCCGTCCCATTTTAAAGCAGGAAGAGCTATAATTAAAATTTTTATTCCAATTTTATTTCAATTATTTATATTCACTAAACAAAAAACTATAACGAAATATCTGACTAAGGAATACACTTTTTTTTTAAAATACTACGGGGCTCTGCCCCCTGTTCTCTGCGCTTCGGCAACCCCCTTCGGAAGGCTTCGCCTTCTATTCGCTGCCCTCGCAAAGCTCGCTTCATGCCTACCTCTCCTAAAATTTCTACTTTCAAAAATCTATTTTTCTATCCCTGCCTATTTTCCGTAGGAAGTAAAAGCAGGGGGGGGGGGGGGCGGGGGGTTCCTAACCCTGGAAATCCAAAAACTGAGTTTTTTTATCCTAAGTTCGCTTCGCGAGCTATTTCATGCCAAACTAGAGTTTAAATCGATAAACGGTTTATTTCAACATGTTACCCTATTATTTCTCTATGTACCAATTTTCATATTTTTATATGTTATAGTTTTTGCGGTGCAAGACAGAGACATCGCTAGACATGCCGATACAAAAAAAAAATATTTCACTTCAGAAGTACATAAAAATTAGAATATCTCAAGAGCTACATCGAAATTCAAAAAGGGACTCCGTCCTGCATAAATTCATCCATGTAGGTACCTGCCTACAAAAATCGTGGTCTTGCAATTGTTAGTCTATCCAGGACAAGAACTCGCAACTCAAATATTTTGTCTTTGATTTGACATTAAATATTTCTTAAACTACAATATATATCAAAAAACAGTTTATTTCAGCGTATTCCCCAAAGCTTTTTCTACAAGTGTACCAAATTTCATATTTTTATATGTAATAGTTTTTGCGGTACGAAGCAAAGAATTTCGAGAAACGAGAAATTTGTCAAAAGTTGGCGGCAGCTGCAACACCATCGGCTTTTCTTTTTAATATAGAGATACAATATACACTAGGAGAAGTGATAACCTCTACAGGGCATGTAGAAAGACTCAAGCTGGAGGCCTCTGAAAGATAGGGAAGGGCTCGGATTTTTATTTATTTATTTATTTATTTATTTATTAAGGAGAAAATAAAGCACTCATAGGGAGGACGAACCACTTTACCAAAATTATAAATGCAATCTGTCAGCGTAGTTTCTCAAAACGTAATAAAACTAGCTAACACAAACGGTGATTGGAATGCTAGCTATATTTGAGGAAAAACAATTCACGTAAAAGTTGCTATAGCTTAAGTTCATAGGAAAATTGCAGTTAAGTTCAGTTTGAAAATTAAGTTCAATTAAGTTCCGTTTGAAACTCGCTTTTTGCTTAAGGATATTTATATCAGGAATTCTACTAACATCTATACAGGGTGTCCCAAAAATATTGAAACGCGCTTTAATTCTTTACCTCTTGGAAATAAGTGGGCAATGTAAATTGCAAAAATGTTGATTGTGAGGTCGTTGGTAAGACTACTGTAATGGAATAGTCCTCCCATTCATTTTCAAAAAGTTACACTTTTTAAATTTTTATACGACCCTCTTAGACAAATTGGGTCAATCAGAAAATTTTTATTTTTAATGCAACAAGATCATTAAAAAAACCGCATATCTGTATCTTTAAAATCAAGTGAAGGAAAGAATCTGACTTATGCCACTTTTCCGTACCATGTGAAAGGCTGTTTCATCCGAGAAAATAGGGATCATAAACAAATTGACGATGGAAATTGTTTAGATCAAAAATACGTTAATATGTGTTAAATTTTTTTACACAAATGCATCTAAATAAAGCATTACACAGACAGAGATTTCCCTCCCCCCCACACTGGGTTCCGGTCTAAATTGGGTGACTCTTCCCGGGCGTCCAAACCAGTTACCTTACACCTTTTTGATAGGTCGGACGGTCTGGGTCTCAACAACAACAGACAGAGATCATATAAGTCATCAGATCATATCAGTGGTACTCACTACGTGGTTGGGTATCCTATGTAATATCATCCAGTTTTATCTCTTTTGTGATATGTCACAAATTTAGATTTCTAATTTAATATAGGGTCCCCATTCACAATGTTCAATTTTCAATTAACTCGCTCAATTTTAAAGATACAAATATGCGGGGTTTTTTTTAATGATCTTGTCGCATTAAAAATAAAAAAAATTTGGTTGACCCAATTTGTCTAAGGGGATCGTATAAAAATTTAAAAAGTGTAACTTTTTGAAAATGAATGGGAGGACTATTTCATTAACGTAGTCTCATTTCCTACCTTACTTTCAACATTTTTGCAATTTACATTGCCCACTTATCTCCAACAGGTAAAGAATTAAAGTGCGTTTCAATCTTTTTGGGACACCCTGTATATCATGGTAAAATTAACTAGAACTGTTTTTCCAGATTTTCAAAAAGTTATATTTTTACCTAAACTTATTAATCATTGGTGTGCATTTTTAGACCAAACAATGGCTACAAAATCTGGATACATATCTTCTAATTGAAAATATTCCAAAAAATGATTCAGATACAGCACAGCCTTTTAATAAGAACGGAATTCAACCATTGCAGGACTTTACCAGGACTTTAGCAAGGCGTCTCCGCATTAGATATCGAACAGAAAAATATCAACATGTTGAGGTCGTTTAATTTAAATCAAATGGAATCACCTTGCTTTTAGAAAGTTATGGCAATATTAATTTGTTCCTGCAAAAATTCGACTAGAGCACGCTCTTTTTTATACACCAACTCATTTCGGTTATCAGCATCGTCAAATTGTTAATTGCGTTCACTGTGGCGAACCATACACGTGTGCAGTTCGGCCTTCCGATCAGCCTGAGTCAGGGCCATCTTGATGAATCAAATTGACCCTGCCTGAGCAGTCCGAGCTTAGATGGGCGAGCTAATGAGCAAGGAGCAGCTTGCTGGCGAATCCTTTTGACTGTTCGACTATTAGAATTCATGCAATTCGACAGACCAACCGTTGAACTGACATGACGTGTCTTTAGTCCACGGGTTTGCAAACGTTACTCGACAACATCTGTGTATTTGTATTATTTTCGTTCTAAGGCAGGCTGAAGATGAGGAGTCAGCAGTTCACTTTGCGTGTGGGACACGAGACAAACAGACATTACTGGTACAGTTTAGTATATCAGTTCTAACTGAATGCCAAACTATGCGTATACGGAAAGCCTACTGCGTTAGCTATAAATGATCTCTAAACAAAAACAACTGTATTGTAAAAAGAATCCGTCGAGTAATGAAAAATTCGGTGACACTTTATCCAGAAGAAGAAACGAAATCATAGCTTTTGGCTTCAAGTACGATTCCATCCAGGTAGGAACGTACAATCAACGCCTTCCCCTCATAACTATAGAAAACGCAAAACACCGAAAGTTTTTTTTTTTTTTTTCAAATGGCAGAGAATAAGACATACATTATATACAAACAGAATAAATATCCCGAACATATAACATAAACAGTCAATGTCTCCTAAACAATGGTCAGAGCCGCGAACCTGTTAGCCGTCACATGACGTTGCCCCAGCGCATCAGTGTGGATCAGAACACACTTCGCCCAACATCACAACATCCATCTCCGCAGGTGGGATTCGAACCCACAACCCGGCAACCGAGCGATCACAAGGAAACGCCTGCCCTTGACCGCTTGACCACCGCGTCGACATGCCGGAAGAGAAAGAGAGAAGTTTCCATACCTTGTCATCCTGCCTTGTTAATTGATGACATATGCATAAAGCTCCTTCAGTGCAGAACGGCTACACTCACGTATTTCCCGTACAGTTAAAACTAAAATCATACACAAAAGGACGCCAAGGTATATGAAACGTTTCCTAGTTCCCTTGTGACATTTCGCTTTTCCCATTCTTATAAATGAAAAGCTTCGGGCATGTTCTCACCTGGATAGTATCGTACTTGGCGCCAAAAACTGCGATATTTTCTTACCACATTTTTCATTACTTGGCAAAATCTATTTACAATACAGTTGTTTTTGATTAGGGATATCCTATCTTTTTGTGGTAAATATTTTTGTTAAATGTAACGTTTTTGTCAGTGTGTGTTTACATACGTTGTATCTGTAGCAATTTTCAATGCAAAATTCCCTCGGGAAGTAATTTTCTTTTAATAGAGCTTACCGCAGATCTGACTAAAATTAACATTTTAGAAATTTAACATCTCTGTACTTCACTTGCTGTAGGTTTCACCCGATTTTCGTAATTGAATTCAAAGGGGAAATGCCCTAAATTGTAGGGAGGCCAAAAAAGCATTTTAATACTGTAACTCCGAAGAAAATGACAAAAATTCAATTTTTTTTTATAAGCACATCCTTGGATTATAAGCAAAAGGATAAAACAAAAGATCATCGAAATTGGTTAACGGGTTTAACCTGTAGACCTGTCAATAACGATGACAACAAGAACGAGAAACGTTCGGAAAGACAGTTTTTACCAGCATTTTACTCTACTTATATTCTACTGATTTGAATAATTATTTTATATTTCGTTTTTGTCTTTAGACTTACCCCGTGAATTTAATTTCTTTTCGAGAAAAGCTGCCGCGTTCTTAAATATTAACAATACTGAACAGTGTTTCTTTCAGGCATACATCCGGGGGATGAAACCTCCCGGAGACATTTTAAATTAACTTAGTTTCTATTTATGTGACAGCATTTAAATATATTTATATAGGGCAAATAGAAAATCCTCCCCCCCCCCCCCCCCACGGCCAAAAAGTTCCGAAAAACTGCCTGATCCTGAAAATATTGGCCTTCAGATTGGCTTTCATTATTATGATAAATATGCATAAAGGTGTTTAAACCTAACTTTTTAAATAAAACAGAAATAAAGATTTTTTATTTGATTTCAATCACATTTTTGTATTGTCTTTAGATTGTTACTGTGTGATATGACAAGTCGATCTTTCGCATCTAATTAAGATAAAAAAAATTGAGAAACTGGGATTTTTGTCCATAATTCGCAATTATTTTCTCTTCTTCTGCATCTTGTACTTTTACAGGTTATGGGCAACCTTCGGTGTCAATTTGTGTATTTCCCTCGTTAGTGATCGGTAACATGCAAAATGATTGGAATTCCTGGTCTAGCATATAGATATAAATTTATTAAAAGATACCTGAATATCTTGTTGACATTACAAAATCATTGTCAATTCAAAACAGAGACTTTTCTGAGATGAAATTTTACCTCTCATTTCAACCTCTGGAAGATAACTCTCAACAACATCGTTGTCATGGATATAAGCAGCTATCCTGGAGAAGCAGACAAAGAACAGAACAAAGCCGACAAGCAGTACCTGAAATGAAACAGAGTATAGAGCAAAAGGGAAACCTAGAAATTTTTTAAAGAATATAAAATATCTTCTTATATATCATTTATTTTGATATATTAGGTAATTAATATGGAATGATAGTTAATGAGTAAATGAACTAATTTCAATATATTTAATTGATATTGATTAATTTAATTACTATTAAATTATTAATCAGTCAAATTAAAGTAATGATACTTTAAAATTAAAGACAACCTAAAGATAGGCCTAAAAGTATTTTATTAAAATCTCCTTTTTACGACGTATTAAAATTACACGGCTATAGCGCTTTTGAGCATTATTATGCCCTTCATCAGTGGCAAAGTGAAAATAAATAGCAAACATGTGTTTAAATATAGGCCATAACTGCCAGCCAAAATTTACATATTAATCAATTTACATTTTTAAATGCGAGATATTTAACATATAATT
Organism: Amaurobius ferox; assembly: GCA_951213105.1. NCBI lineage: Eukaryota > Metazoa > Arthropoda > Arachnida > Araneae > Amaurobiidae > Amaurobius > Amaurobius ferox. Next base: position 129,636,849 of record OX578147.1, read on the forward strand.
TAATTATAAGATACAAATTACAATAAATGGAAAAGGTTCATACATTAAATTATAACCAATAGGAATGTTGTCAGAAAACGAAATAAAGCAGATACTAAATTTTCAGAAAATCATATAATGGTTTGACACTTTGTAGAGAACGAGACGCCAAGGATAACTAAGAGTCTGAAAGGGATCAAAATTACAAATTGACTCACAGTAAAGATAAATAAAAAGAGGTCAAAAGGGGGTACATTTTGTCTTGCGATTATGGCCTATATTTAAGCACATGTTTGCCACTCTATCCAATTTTAAAGGAGGTGTTATAATTTATTCGACTAATCGAACAATTTGTTTTGCTGCAACCCCGTAGAGTAGCAAATATTGGAAATATGAAATTGCAGACTCTCTTCCGTTTGAACGATTTAACCGTACACAACATTTGAAATCTCTGTCTCATCGCAAAACATGCTTTTCTATCATTTCACTTTTCGAACGTTTTGGTGTGAAACACCCCCTCTATAAAACATTTTCGGAAAATGCGATTTTTCCAGGAGGTTTTATCGAATAATCGACATGTGTACCAAATTGCAAGTCGCTATCTATTCGGGAAGTGCCTAAAAAAAGACAGATAGACAGACGGACACTTGGCAATTAGTATATATAGATTTATCAAACATTTTTGGCTTTTATAACAGTAAAAAAACTTTTGGGTAAATTTTGTACATAGACAGTAACAGTAGGATTAGAATATAATTATCAAAGCTTTGTTGTATAGATTTATTTTGTAGAGCTTTCAAAACACAGTAGCAAATGCATAGAAGGGCTTCTGGATTTGAGCCATACCAATAAACATATAGACTTTAAAAATAAAGACAACCAAAAAATTGTTATTAAAATTATAATTAAGAACATGTTCGCCCCTTATTTTCACTTCGCCACTGATCAAGGACATAATAGTGCCCGAGGGCGCTATGGCCGTGTGATTTTAGCACGTCCGTCGTAAAAAGGAGATTTTAATACTATTTAAGACTTTTAAGCCTATTTTTTGGTTGTCTTTAATTTTAAAGTATTAATTATTTGACGTGTTTCCATACTATTTTATTAAAGTAATGATCTCAAATTTTGCATTTGCATTCTGATAAAAAGACAACACCAACATATTAGAAATTAAATCCAATAAAACGTGACTTTGTCCATCTTACATAATGAAAGAAGACGTTTATCTGTATTTCTCTCTGTGTCGTTCTCTGTGGGGAAAAATCTTCGGATAGTCGCGACAATCGGTACAGAGTTAGTTAAGCTCCCGATACAACGTACTCCCGATAGTTTTTTTTTATTACTATTATTAGAACTAGTTTAAAAGTTACGAACTTTTAAAATCGAAACTGTCCTTCCGCCACTTCGTCAAATATATCTATCCCATGGAGGTAAAATTAAGGAGTTAAAACTTCATATTAAGAAAGCGCCCATATCATTTGAGACAATCATTCAGGTGGCGCTGGGGTAAGATAAGTAGCTCTATATTGTATGCATTTCTATGACGAAAGTTCTAAAATATTTATTTAAACTGTCAATTTTGTAAAAATAAATTATGAGCGCAATGCAATGTAGAACAGAACTAATAAAAATTTCCCACCTATTCAAAATTGTTTTACCTTCCAATTTATTTTTATCTCCATATATTCCGTACTCCATCGTACAACTATAAAAAAAATACGGGTTAATTATATTCATAATGAGGGAACCCTTAATTTAAAAATAATCAAAAATACATATACTAAATACTATTTTTTATACTATATTTTGTTGTGTCAACTGACAATAGCAGCTATTTTACTAACACTAGCGACACCTAGATGTAATACTCAAAGCATTATGGCATTTTCAAACGTTTCAGTCATAGGAGTTTTATCTCCTTTTTAACTCCATGATTTATCCATTGCAGCTGCAGACGATTTTCCGTGCTCGCATTCCGGGATACATGTGGTCTACGAACGATGCCTCAGACTCTCATCTGCCAAGACATAGACTGTAATAAATATTGCAAATTTCTAAATTCGTGAATATTTAAGATAAATTTTCAATTTTTGAAACGTAGAATTATTATAAGTGCGGTCTGAAAATGTGCCTTACATCCGATGAAAACTTGCTGAGGTAGCAATTAATTTTGCAAATTTCACTTGTGGGGTAAAAGGACTTTTTTCTTTTCTGCGACTTCAGGAATTTTTATTTATCAGTGCTTATATTAAGCAATCCAAATACTAACTTCTTGAATATCGGTTTTCTAACTTCGCAAATTTAAAAGATGTAGCATATAAAAAACTTTGTAATTAATAAGATTTGTGTCATTCTGCCAACGATCGATGAACCAGATATCTGTGTTCATACGTGGCGAATCGCAGAGCACGCGTTTATTTAGGGTGTACGTGTATTATTAAAGTAGCAGACGCTTATTTAGTACCCAGACAAAGTCGAGTAATTCGTTCTAGTTAACAATGATTAAACCAAACAGAACGTAAATTAATAATGAACCAAAGATATGAACGTGACATGCAGCGTAAAAAAATGTGAGCAAAGAGTTTTCATGCTTATATATTGTGTTTAGCTAATAAACTCATATATCGTGTTTAGCCAATAAATTCATTTAACCCATTGTTGAAACAGAAAAAGAGTAGAACGGGTATATCTTCTAATTCAATTTTAGTGTTTTCATTTAGTATATACAAACGCGATCAGAATGTTTTATTCAGATCTGCAAATTCAGAGCTACGATTTTGGTGGGACATCGCTAACTTGGCAACTTTTCCTTAAACATTGCCAAATTGAGGGAAATGTTGCCAAATTGTTAAAAACGGCGCAAACCAATGAAATTTATTTTGTTTTGTTAGAAGAGAGTAATGAAATGATGTTTCGTTAGCATTTGTCTGTCAGTCCAACTGTCCCACTTAGTAACACATTTAGCGAATTTTTAAAATGTCACCAAATTGATAAAAATGTTTGTAAATCCATAAAAATATCTTGAAATTCACAAAATTGCGCTTAATTAAATGAATTCTGTTTTGTTAAGGGATAGTATTGTGATAATGTTTCGTCAATTTGTCCCAGAATGTGACTGTCAGTTCTACAGTTCCACTAGGCGATTAATTTGCCGATTTTTTAAAATGTCGCTACATTGACGAAAATGTCGCCAAACCTTCCATAGAGATAGCATTATTCAGACGATATTCTTTTCACCAATTTATTTGAAGGAAATAATATTATATTGCTTAAATTAAAATTATGTTTTATAATATGTGAAATAATATTATGATTTAAATCCAATGCGTTTATGCGGCAGACAATTTTCATTAAATCTTTTGCAATTTGAATAATGAAGATATGTATATAAAATAAATGTTATTGCCATTGCATTTTTGGCTGGATAATATCAATTACGGTCTTCAAGTTTAAACATTATTATTATTGATATTTTCGGGAATTATTGATTCAGAGATTATCGATATTTTCAAGTTATTATGCCATTGTTTTATTGTGGCAAAAATTATTGAAACTCATATATTGTACGTTGTACGAGTAATCTTCTAAAAATGCACGGGTATATCTTCTAATCTACGAGTATATAAGTAGTACAGATATACTGGCATATATTTTGACATATATTGGAATCAAGTACGGCCTTCTGGTATGAAGATCACGGAGATTATTGACATATTCAATATATTACGTCATCTGTATTATTTTGGCAAAGATTTTTGAGACTCATATTGTAATACAGGTAATCTACTAACACTCGGACATGCCTTCTAATCTACTACATTATAAGTAGAACGGGTACATCTTCCCATATAATTCTAGCACTTACATTTTGGCATATATGGGAATCAATTACTGTCTTCAAGTTTAAAGATTACAGGTTTATTGATATTTCAATTTTTACATGTAGTCTACTAATACAGGTTATATCTTCTAATATTAGCGTATATAAGTAGTAAGGGTCCCATACAATTTTAACGCTTTTATTTTGCCCATTCAATTCCATATTTTTTGTAAATTTGCTTACAAAAGGGGTCAGGATGTTTTATTCTTCAGATCTGCTCGTGAAGATAATTTTACATAGCGAGAACAGAGATTCTTAAACTTCTTTTTAGGAGCATTAAATTCAATATTTTAACAGAATATTTTGATTAAAAATGTCATTTAGTATATTATAGGAATTTGCACATGATTGTGCATTTTATATTCCTTTATATTATATGCTCCGTAGGAAGAACGGGTATGCTACTAGTCTTTATATAAAATGCACTGAAAAGTTATGATGTAAAAATTTAGCTGACATTTTCAATGAATGTAAGCTATTATTATATTTTATTTTGAACGCAAAATTTTATTATACGACACGTCTTTACGGTGTTAGAATGACATTATAAGTCTTTTGCAATATCACAAACACCAAATATAAAGCAAAACTTCTAACAATACAGCATTAAAAGCAATGACATTAATAGCCGAATGAAATGCATCAAGCTGAAATCTAGCAAAATTACTTTTTAATTATATTTGTAAGATATATAATGAAAAAAAAAACTTTCCCATGAAAAGAGTAAAGTCATCCTTTTACATGTTTTTCCTTGCAGCCGTAAACACAACAATACATAATCATTCTTTTACCATTTATATTTCTCAAGTACTCTCTCGGTCAGATATCGCCATTGAAATGTACAGGGTAGCAGTCCGGAGAAAAGGGGTACTCAAGAAATTCGTCCTGACTGTGTCTGCCTTTATCTTTGACGCCGATAATACTACCTCGATGCTTGATAACCTCATTGATTCCATGCCTCATAGGTGTGCAACATTGCTTCCGGTCAGGAGAAACCATACGACTTATTAAAACTGATTTTTATCCGAGATATCGCATTTTCTATTCGTTTTTATAGAATGTACATGCGCATTTTTTGTTTTTTGACCAAAACAAGAATAAAATTTAATTACTCCTTGTTCTGTGCGCAATTTTCTTTTCTAATTGCTTACAATACGTATGGATAATATATCAGCCAACAAAATTTCTACTACTCCGCAGTTTATTTCCAAAATCATAATATCCCCTAATTGTTTTGAGCAAGCAATGTATAAGAATAAAATAATATTATCAAGGAGAAATTTAAATGAATGGAATGCAAGCATTCTTACACGTCATTTCTATTTTATCGCTTCTCTGGTTCCTTGAAATTATGTTATGTCCAAATACAATTCTTATATGAGCGCTCCACGATTTTATTTTTAGTTGCATATGACCAGCAACGTTGTGATAGCCAAAAATTAAATTTTACTTTTGAGTGAATTTTAATAAAACCGTGAAACTTAAAAAGGTTATATATATATATATATATATATATATATAAAGAAATACAATCCCAAAAAGTATGAAATCCAAGAAAGAGAAAGGCGCAAATTGCCGCACTATCAGAGTCTTGAAAAATAAGATTTAAAATGA